>JAPYZA010002201.1:0-18132 GCA_030522685.1 Eupelmus azureus | reverse complement strand
TCCAGACCTGCGCATAGGTAGCTACGTCTACCTCTGCAGGGATTTACTTCACCTGTGTAAATCTTTTTTTTTCTGGTTTAAATAAATAAATAAATAAATATTTAAGCTATTTAGATTTAAGGAGCCAGACCAGCGAACAGGAAAAAATTTTCCTCTGCTGGATTACTATTGTAATGTACTTGTGTATAATTGTTACTATTTGTAATACTTTGTACTTAGTCTGGTTAAATAAATAAATAAATAAATAAAATAAATAAATAAAATATTTATTAATAGATATTAATTTTGATTATTTCACAGAAAATTCTTGTTTTTCATAAAAGTATTATTTATTAAGTTTTATTTAGATTGCTTTCGTTGAAGCTTAGAATCTGAGATATTTTTCGGAAAACTAAAGAAAATTAAAAGCTATTTTCTGAATTTTTAAAACATAAATATTTTAAATTTCTTTAAGAAAAAGACAGAAATATTTTACATTTCTTTAAGAAAAAGACAAGAAATATTGAAAAACATTTACTGCTAATAAAAAATTCATCAATTAATAACAAATCAACAAAATGGGATAAATAAATTTTGAAAAAACAATCTGTCAAGATTAAATATTACTATTTTTCACTTTTATCTTTATCTATTCTAATATTAAAAATTTATAATTATTAATAGTTTTATTAATAGTTTTATCTATTAGCATAATAATCATTAAAATAGCATGATTTTATGTGGCTCTTAGATATCTTCATAACAATTCAACTTTGGATTAACAATTAACGACAAGTATAAATGTAAAGAGCTATTACAAGTAATTATTTAATGTATAGACCTGCTAACAGACATAAAAGTTGAAATAAACTTTAAAACTTGAACATTCATAAAAAAAATCTGTATAAAAATAGATATAGCGTTTATTAATTAATACAATCCAGTGTTCACTCACCATCCGACGGATTGCTCCACAGATAGCATACATTTTGTATGTATCTGTCATGCGTCCAGTTGCGGGATCAACATCAGCCAATGCCATTTGAATGGAAGCATGGTCCTTAGCATGAATGATACGGTTGCTCGCGGAACTGTAAACAATTTTTATTTATTGCTATGGTGAACATTTAAAATTTTTTAATGAAATAAGTTAATAACAAGAACGAATGAAAAATAATGATTCCAATCATAACCTCAAAATACAGAATACCACTGAAAACAAAATAAATAGAGAACCTATACTATTTTTGTAGATTTAATAATAAAGTAATGAAAAATATCTTTTAACAACAAAAAACATAGCCTTATTTTTTCATTTTTTTATGAATAAATAACGATGACGAAAACCACGTGTTACTAACCATTTCCTTGGGCAGTACAAGTCAACGAATTCTCCAGCGTCGTTTTCCATTTTTACTGTTTGAATCTGTAATTCAAAGATTTAAAAATTAATCATCCACGATTGCAATAATTACTTTAAAATAATCAAAATAAAACAAGTCAACAAATTATTTCTACCAAAGTACCTGCTCGTGCTTCGATGCAAAGCCGGAAAGAAAGAAGAGTAAATATCGCTAGTGTCGAACTATACGAATTCTCGAACTTCCGTTCCGATCTTTTATCGTTCGGCGCGTTATTTTAAACGAATAAATTATAATTCTGAAAAATAAATTTACTCCAAATAATACTTTGAGTTATAAAGTTAAAGTCTTTATTAAATTCAAATATAAGAAAATTGTAATTTATTTACATTCTAATTTTCAATTCACATCGATTAAAACTTCACGTATAAAACCTAGGGATTTTGTACCACCAACCAATGGCATAGAAATTTCCCACTAAAGATTTAAGCGGTTGGCAATGTTGCATCTCCAGAAAACGTTTTGGAGACGAACAGGCAGAAGGTGTTTTCTGCTCAGAGAAGCGAAAATGGCTGCGACAACGTTACTTCGTCGTGCGATTGCACAAAAACTTTCAACCAGAAATTATTCTTCGCATATGGATCCTAAGCAAATTGGTTAGTAAACGAATGGAAAATTTAAATTTCATATTTTTTTTTTTGGTAATTACGGTTTATTTACGTAGGACCTGTGCCTTTGCACTACTGTGCTAGGGGTCATAGTCTTTCATCCTTATCTTTTTTTCACAGTTGAAGTTTAGATTGTGATTTATGTAGATTTAATCAATAATTTTACAGTTGATTTTCATTATTCATTTGAAATTTTAAGTGATTTGATTTTTCACTAAGTTATTGTGAGCACTTTTGGCATCGAAGTTACATAATAAAATTTTGGTTAGGTACTAATGATTACTGTGTATCCTGACAGAACAAAAATAAAATATTAAACGTACACATTTAAAAATAAAATATACATTAATACTAACATTACCTTTCTAATAATTTATATTAGAGTTATTCCTTTATTTATTTTTTATTAAATAGTGTAATACTACTAAAATAAAAGTATACGTACTTACAAATTTTTCTGTACAAATCATTAGATTGATTGAATTCAGTTACAAATGACTCAAATATTTATTGCTTAATTATCATTACTTCAATTTTTATTGTCATAAAATCTAATTATGCATTAAATGCATTTTATAACTGTAATATTTCTACATTATGTTAAAATCAAAATATAATAAGGGTACAATTCTGTAATAAAATTCCTATCTATGTATATTAATCAACAAATGTTATCATATATTCATATATTCATATCTTATAATTTAAAAATTATGATGATCATCTACAACAGAAAGTTTTTCTTAATTGTTTTAAAGAGTACAAATGAAAACTGATGAGAAACATTTTCTATAAAATAAATATATCAAATTATGCAAATCAAATATCTTGATATTTATCTTTACGACAGTTATTGCATAGAACAAAGATTTCCAAAAATAAATAATATGTTTAAGCAATACAATAGAATTAATAACAGAATTCAAAAGTAAAATTCTTCAGACTGTCATAAGACAGTGTTCATTAAAAAATGTTCATTAAATAAAATATATAAATCATAATTTTTTATTTCTTATCCCAGTTTGGCATTAAAATAGCAAAGTAAAAGCTATTAGTTACTAAATAAATTAATGACAATTTATAAAAAATTAATAAAAAATCATAATCTAACAGCTTTTCCATTGTGTATGTACATCGATTTTTTGGATAAAAGTTTAAGAAATAGCCTGCCAGAAAACAACTTTTCTAAAAAAACTTTCTAATATAATAGATACAAAAATTTCAAAATGATGTATAGTTTATTAAAGAAAAAGTTACAGTTATATTTAATTTGATATTACAAAAATAGAAACATACAAAAAAACTACTTTAAGTATAGTTAAATTTAGGCATGTATAATGTAATGCATTTATAATGTAAAAACAAAAATTAAAAAAAATCTCTTACAGAATCTGCTTTGAATATGTGGAAAAATTTAACTTATTTTGGAGTACCAGTTGCATTAGCTCTTGCTGGTTTGAATGTATACCTTAATTTTGAAGAACCAAAACGTCCAGAGTTTATTCCATATGATCATTTGAGAGTTCGCACTAAGGTAAAACTTTTTTTATCTTTTTTATATTAAATTTTATGTACTTAATCTTAAATGAAAATAATTTTTTAGAGATTCCCGTGGGGTGATGGCAATCACACTCTTTTCCACAATCCACATGTAAATCCTTTACCAACTGGATATGAAGATGAACATTAATTGATTCGATATTGTTATTATAGTTAATGTAAGATACTCAAGCTATGAAATGATTTAACTATATGGTTCTGTCATCTAAGTAGCATGAAAATAAAATTATTAAAACTTTAAAGTTTTTATCAGAAAATTTTTTACCTCAATATTCTAGGAATGTAATATGATGTATGTTTTGGAAAGGAACAAATAAATAATATAGTAAATTTAAATTCAAAATTATGAATAAAAATTTTATTTTTGATAACAATAGATTTAGTTTTAGAAAACGTTTATGACAATTTTTTTTAATTATCATCTTTTTTTTTTAAATATACACGTGTACAAAAGTTTTGTAATACTTTACCACTTATTACTAAATAAGTCAACAATAAATACTGTAACATGAGTATAGCTTGTGTATTTATAACACAAACAGCTTACGAGACCTCCCTGTTACAGTAACTATAAAAGCGTATAATTTACATCAACTTAAATTAAGTTACATTGCTTTTCAGTACAATTATTTATGTTTACATGATTTACAGTGTTCTTCTTTCCAATGATTTAATTGACAATCACGCGAGCAATATGTTGTAGCTTCGCATACAATGCACATTGTGCTACTTTTCTTCTTACATTTTAAACATATTATATTAGAATCTTCTTCGGATATTTCAATGACTTCTATTTGGTTAGAATTCAATGTTGGCAAAGTATTTTAAGAGTCGCTTTGATTTGTTCTATTACTGGCACTTGAAGTTGCTGTTACTTCGATGCTTCTTGAAGCTAACTGCTGCAAACTGTTTTTAATTTTAGTTTTATTCAAAACTTTTATTAGAATTATGAATTATCAAATTAGAAAACTTAAAAATTAATTTTATATGTTTTTTTGAACTGAACATTTTTAAAACTAATTAATTTTTTTAGTACCTATTCATTTGACTGGATGATGATGTCATGCTATATACGGTCGTTACGTTTCGATGAGTAACCGCTTGTGTTGAGTTGGTTTGAATACTATACTGATTATTATGTTGATGAGAAGTGACTAAATATTGATTTAGTTGTATTAGACTTTGCTTGTATTCTACTACTTGTTGATTAAAAGTACTTTTTTGTTCATCTGTCATTGTTTGATTTCCATGAATTAATTCCTCAAAAATAGGCTGTCTTTTCAAAGTATCCTTAGGAATAACATGCTTAATAGCTGCAAAAATTTTTGTAGTAATGTCCACACTACAAAAACTCAAACTTTCTTCATTCAAATCTTTTTTCAACTTATCAACTGAGTTCTGTACAGCAACCACTACTTGAGCATGGCCAACATTGGTTAACCTTCTAAAAATCATGATACACCGGATTATAAGTATAATTATCCATAGGAATCTCCAAGTATTTTTAGAATATTCTGAAAAATTTTGTATTGTAGTCGTATATTTTAAGATTGTTTCCGGGTTCAATCGTCCAAGAACTTTCAAATTTCTATAAATTTTCTTTAACAACATTGTTTTGTAATCAAATACCTTCCTATCAGATTGAGAATCTTGTGGTGTTATCGTAAATGGTGCAGGTAATATTACATTATCTAAATATAAAGGGAGATTGTAAACAGTAGGTACATTTAAAGTACTTTCTGAAATGACTGGCGGGTTTGAAGGGGGGTGTGCAAACATAGCAGATATTTCGTTTACATTGGAAGCACAAACTACTCTCGCACCATTTGTATTAACAGATGTTGATGACCTTGAAAATTGTGATTCACTTCCAGGTATAGTCTGAGTATTTTGTGGAATAATAACAGGCATGCTTGTCGATCTCAGTTCAGAGTTAGATGTAGCAATTCCAGTATTAAGTAGAGGTTGTTCTGTTTGCTGTATAATAATATAGTTTTGCACTGAATTTATTGAATGAGTAGTTTGATTAATGTTAGATATGTTAATCTTTTGTATCGGTTGAGAAAAAGTGTTTTCAGATGAAACTATATTAGGAGGTGAGCCTGTTGAAGTTGGAAGGTTTTCAAGAGTATTACCCTCTGCTATATTCTGATTACTCTCTGAATTTGTTGAAACTGCAAAAGTCATAACACTATTAGGTGATAATTCAGGTGACAAGGGTACTTGCTGATATTCCTTTGGATTTGCTAATAGTTTATCCATACTCTTTACTCTAATATATCTAATTTCATTGTTGACTGGTGAATTACTTGTTTCATGTCCAACAGTATTGTTTGCTTCAGTGCTTACATTATTACTTATATCATTTCCTATAATACTTGCTTCATTTCTCGTTGTATTATTTATTTCATTTGAATTTATATTACAACTTTCATTCAACACAGAATCAGTTGTTTCAACATTTATTTCATCATATTCATTTACCAGTATAAGATTAAATTCTTTAAAAACCTTACTTGAACAAGTTTCAGTACTAATTTCAGTCTCTCTTTGGCTTGGCACACTTAACGAACAATTCTTTTCTTTGTCCCTAGCATTAAAGAAATTATTAACGATTTGTTGATCATTATTTTCAATTTCAGTAGGAATTTCATTTTTAACTTCTTCTGGTGCAAATACTTCTTTAGTTAAATTAAATTCTTTAAGAATGTTAGGATTGTACAAATCTTTACATGCATTTCTCTTTGACCACTGAGGAGCAACTGTTTCATTACTAATTGTTACTTCACTTTTATTTTTTGCAAAAAATGAGACATTACTTATGCAAGATTCAACTGGATTTAAGGAATCTTCCAAACTATTATCATTATTAACAAAACTTTCATCAATAACAAGATCTGGAGAAGAATCTCTAGTTAAGTTGCCAGAATGAATAGAGTATTCTGAAGAAGTTTCTTCATTCAAATTTGTATTTAATAATGCTAATTCATTTTCTGATGATAAATTATCAACAGCTTTATCAGAAGATTCATTAACTGATAGATTTTCATCTCTTAACTTTGCACTTTGTACACAATTTGCATTCTTTAAAAATTCTAATAAAGATGAATCCACATTAATTTCCAATAAATCACTAGAACATTCAGTGTTATTTTGCCTCTCATTTAATTCCACTGTATTTGAATAATTATTAGTTTCTTCATCTAAGTCCACATTAACAACTTCAATAGTTTTCGATTTTTCAATTTTAACATTGCTAGTTTTGTTAATAGTAGAATTAGTTGTCACAGTTTCTATAAAAATGACTTCATCATCACTATTATTTACACAGGTGCTGCCAGGTGAATCTAAAATACCAATATTTGTAACAATGTTTGTAACACATCCATCATAAAATTTGGGTAAATTTTCTAAAGAATGAGATTGGGTGTTAATTAACGGTTCAGCAATTTTTGATGAATCGTTATTCTTTTCAAATTTAACTGTTTCATGAATATCTTTGAACGATCTACTGGCGACAAAATTTTCATTTTCTTCTCCACTTTTTCCATTTCTTGAATATTCATTTAAATTATGACTCTCATAATCTATATCATTTTCTGATTCATAATCAACATCGCTATGACCTTGTGAACTGACATAATCAAAGTCTCCTTCTAGAAAGTCTCTACCATATAGAGGACAGTCTGTTTCTGCTATACAATTTGGAAGCATTTGATCTTCGTTGACTGGCGCATTAGCTGTAGCATAATCATTTATTTCAGGAATATTTGAAAGATTCTCAGTACTCTGATTCTGCTGCATTTGCTCCTTTACGGTACTATCTTCTTTAACATCAGCACACTTTGTCTCAATAGTTTTTGAACTATTAGAAATTTCTAATATGATGTTGGTAGAGTTTTTTTTTTCACCTTCTGTATATATTGCTGCTTCCTCGCTCGTATTATTTCCTTTGTCAATACATGTATTTAATTCAGAATTATTAGATGTCAGGTTTTCTATAGAATTGATTGCATTGCCATTATTTTCAGTTGATTTTACTTCAGTATTAATGGATGAAACTTTATCAACATTCTTTTCACATCTTTCCAACTCACTGTTCTGACTGATGTATGCAATATTTTCTCCATATTTTTTCAACTCATTATTATGAATATCTATATCCATCTTGCACTTTTCCAATTCATTCTGAATAGTATCTAGAATAATCCTTCTATGTTTTTCTAATTCATTGTTCTCAATTGTACAAGATTCATTTTCATCAACAATTGCTGAATTTTCTTCTATAGTTTTTGAATTATTTAGCTGAATTTCTATATCTTCATTTTCTATAGTTTCTATAGTTTCTATATTTAATGAACTTTCTTTGCAAGATTTTAATTTTGAATTTTTCGATTTAATATTATAATTTTCTAATTGAGAATTAGTGCAAACTTCTAAACTATTTTTATTAGATTTTTCTAAAATTTGTTCATGTTTAAATAATGTTTCCGATAGAGAATCCTTACATTTCTGTTTACGATTATCAGTCAAAATTGTTTCATCCAATTTAGTGCTATTCGATTTTTTCTTAATATTCACTTCTTGGATACTATCTTCACTGTCACTTAGACCAAATAACTTTATATACTTTTTTTTAAGTCTTAGCTTTTTTATTTCATCCTTTTTAAGCATATCTGTTGTATTTCTATTTCCTAAAGATTTTTGAGTGACTTTATCTGCTTCATTCAAGTTCTTTTGAATATTACTATTATGATCAATATGAATGTCATGATCAGACTGCAATTCGCTATCTGTCGCGATTTCAGATACTTCTATTGATAAAGCTGGAACTGAATCATCATCAGAAGTATTATTATCTGTTGTATCTAGGTCTATATGTATAGTTGAGGAGCAACTTAAAGAAGTTAAATGAGTCTTTGGTTTCTCGTCATTAAATGACTTTCTTAATTCTACAAGTTCTAAATTATTTTCTAACGATGATTCATGACCAAGACTTAACCTAAAACTAATATTTTCTGGCATCTCTCTGTTAGTGCACTCACTTGATAGTCGTATTCGTTTACTACTATATTCACTGACTAAAGATACTACCTCATCTGTAGAATAATTTTTTAGTCGCCTCTTTAAAGATGTACCCAAACCATTAACTAAATTTTCTCGATTTACTATTGTAGGGGGCTTCTCAAAATCATTAATTTCCAATTCTGGAACTTCTTTATCTTTATGAATATTAAATTTAGAAATTTTGTTTTTTGTATCACAACTTTCTGTTATATCCGATTTTGATGCAATCCAATTATTTTGATTTAAATGATGTCGCTTAATAGTCAATTTCAAATCACTGGATTGACTACGAGGCCTTTTCAAACAACTATCGTTTTGAAAACTGATAGTTCCTGGTAAAGAGTTCCGTTTTCTATATTTATCTATATCATTGAATTTATCGTAACTACTGCTTATAACTGTAGAGTAAGAAGAATTTTCTTTTAAATCCTGTTTTATCTTGCTAATGGCACTACCTATCACAGGTTTATATAAGGAATGGCTAGATAAGTGCAAGGACTGTGTACTTCTAATTTCATCAAGCTGGTTGATGTTTTGTTGTAGATTTTGATTTTTATCATTAATAGATAAAAGTGTAGATTTTTTATCTATTGTTGTTTTGCCTAGATCACAAGTTTCTGTTCCAGTCACATCTTCAATGGAAATACGGCTCTCCTTTTGGTGCCAATGGTTATTCCTAAACAAAAATAAAACAATAATTATTAAAAAATTAAACTTATAATTACATTTTCATTTATAAAAAATACATTTATACACATAAAGTAGATGAAAAAGGTAAAATAGACACTTTTTTATTCTAAAACCCTAGTAACTTGTTGCCATAAATATTTTTAAAGAAAATATTTTGAACTTAAAAAGAAAATTATTGTTTAAAAGTTAGGGTGTAAATCCAACTTGAATTTCACATCTCAATAAAATGTTTAACTCAAAGTATCAGTTGCAATAAATTTAATGATTCACATCTCATGAGGTGTAAACTTTGTTGAAATATGAAATCCAATTTAAATTCACACCTTGAGTGAATTTATTTCATAGCTTTTTACTAAAGTAAATTCAATTCTTGGATTGAAATTTATTTACTCTTACAACTTATTGAATAGTAGATTAGGTCATACCCTACTCATGCACAAAATACCTGCTTAGTGCATTAGTTATGTAAATTGTATTCTAAAACTTAGGAAACGAAGCAAGTTTCAAAGGTAAGTTTAATTTAAGTTAAATTTTAGTTTAATTTAAAGGTAAGTTTTATTTTTGACACGACGTGCGCCAAGCCCGGTTTCGTGCAAGCTCGAACAAAAAAGCGTATGCTACTTAAATCTCGCTTTGTGCTCGTTCTATCAAAAAATACTCAACGATACTCGAGCGAGGAAGTGATTTCAACCTCGCGTGGACTTTTCACTCTCGCGTCGCTCGAGCGCAAACATCCACGCGAAGCTAAAATCACTTTATCGTACTAATATTGAAATGTACTATTTTTTGTAACAATACGGGGAATTTTACACCCTCGTGCGATTGCTGCGCTCGAGAGCTGAAGTAGCTGCAAAAATTTACAAAATGGGTGAAGTACAACTTTACGCTTATCATAAAATAAATAAAACAAAAATACTCGTAATCAAGTTAGCGCACACAGTATGCGCAGAAGTACTCAGCGCATAAAGTATTGGCATACTAACATTTTGCGGGTGCTAAGCAAAGTTGTGCTAGCGCACTGTTTTATATGAATGCATAAGTTACTCGCTTAGTATTTTAAAAACGCGCGCGAAACATTTGAGTTTAGGGCATTTTTAGTCAGTTAAAAAAAAAAAACAAAAACAAAAAACAAATGACTAAGCATACACCTAAACTGAACTAGATGTTGATTATTGTAATTTATAGAAATAATATTTGGAGTCATTGATCATTAAGAATATAATAATCGTAAAAAATGGAAAATGTAATATACAAAAATCTGAAACTTGGTGAATTTTTTAATTTTTTAAGTTATAAATGTATAGAAAGAAAGAAATTATGTTTGAAATGATAAATAAATAGGCATTCACATATAAGCTGTTATCAGAACATTAGAACATTAGAACAGACGTATACATTTATGGCAAAATCTCTGGTGTGGAACTTCAATCATCAAAAGAGAAAGATAAAAAAACTTCTGTTGGCTGCATGGAAAGTGAAAGGCGCAAAACTACCGTTCCCACGAGGTCGAATTCCTAATCTCTTTTGCAAACCTACAGCCAACTGCAACAACCCCAAAATCACACCCTCTCCAACTCAGTCATCAACATAACAACTCCTCCCAAAACCACCCACCCACTCAAAAAAAAACTGCAACCTCCTCTCTTATCTTACCTATCGCGCCAGAAATTTTCATTGCGCTGCACGTGCTCGCTGACTTTGAATAACTCGTACAGCGGTACGTCATTATAGTTCCTCAGAAAGTGCAAGAAGCAGGACCAGCTTAACTTGAAGTTGCGCACGTACTGCTCCCACAGCCTCCAGAGGTTCAGCTGTCTGAGCCCCTCGTCGCGCTGCCTCATCTTGTCAACCTGGCTCAGGCCTCTCTCGTACGGCGCGAAACTCGACCTAGACAGTCGCCAGCTCCTCTTCTCCAGATCTCGGCTCGCCGATCTCTCGAGATTCTCGATCGGCGCTAGGACGAGCTCGTTCTCCGAGGGTGTCGGTTTGTGCTTCTTGAATACGACGCTGACGAAGGCCGGCGCCGTGTTCTTGTCCGCTAACCAATGTCTCTTTTTGCTGTTGCTGCTCGCGATCAGAGCTCGTTGCTGCCCATCAGCGAAATTGTTACATATGCTCGAGATGATTGCATTATTCCGCAGGGCGCTTTCGTCAGCTGCGGGTGTCTCAATCTCTTGATTCGCCGCGGAACTTCGCGGTTCGTTATCTGGGCTGGGTTCAGCTACAGGCGCTTCGACCTGTTGATTAGCCGCGGAACTTTGTGGTTCGTTATCCGGGCTGGGTTCAGCTGCAGGCACCTCGACCTCTGCACTCGCCTCGTAAATACGAAGTTCGTTATCTGGGCTAGCATCGGCAGCTGGCTTCTTTCGACCGGCGCTCGCCTCGCCGATTGAATTTTTCACCGAGCTAACAGATTCCACGGTACCTGAGGTCGTAGCTCCGACGCTTCGTTCCTTATCTCTCGCTGCTTCCTCAATGGAGTCTTCGATTCCGAAGGGTTCGGTTATCGCAGTCTCCCTCGGCGCTGTCTCGTGTATCTCTGGGGCGTACGCTCCTAGAGTGTCAATAAAAAACAGTCTATTGTCGTCCGGGCTTTTCGGATTTTCTTCGACCCTCGTTTCAGTGCCGGCCGTAGTTTCTACCTCTATAGTCGATAGCAAATAAGCGGCAATCCCTTTGTCCCACGTTTCCCTCAGAACCTCGTTGTTTACCTGCCCACAGGGCTGGGATGCAGCCTCTGAGACTACCTGCTGATCTTGGGCTGCAAAGGGCTCCGCTATTTTTTCCAGGCTTCTTTCGGCCTCGCAGTTTTCTACCGCCCTCGCTCTAGCCTTTTTTTCTACTACGCTGACCGATTTGGGTTCGGTATCCGCCTTTTCCGTGCGAGCCGTCCTCGGCTCGGCGCTCTCCAACACCTGTGAGCCAGCCAGAGGCCCTTGTCCATAAAAACTAACGGAATTCCCGCAGCTGTTCCCAGCCGCCGACGGAAATCCGCATCTGGGAATCGTCTCGTTCCGACTCGATACAGCAGTCGACTCCTCGGAGCAGAAAACCACATCGTCGTCGTCGTCGTCCGAGTAGAGCGTCAACACCTCCACCTCCTCGCGCAGCTGCTCCCTCTTAACCATCTCCTCATCCACGGGCTCCGGCTTAGGCACCTGCGCGCTGCCACCCTCGTCGTCGCTGTCGCAGAGATCCACCAGGTCGACCTCCCCCTCGTCTATCCTCGGCGCCGGCCTGCTCGCCGTCGGCTCCTCTTTTACAAACGTAACCAGCGGCGCGTCCGGATCGTCGCAGAACTCGCGCGGCCTCCTGGCCATTTCGCTGGGCCGACTCTCGGCGCAGTCCACCAGGTCGACCAGCAGCTCGTCGTTCTCGGCGCCCAGCATCGGCCGCTCGTCGTTCGCGTCGTAGCCGGCTCTGCTCTCCTCCACCAGCTCGATCGACTCGTCGAGCACAACCGAACTGCCGCTCGACCTTCTGTCGTTCCCATTAGCCTGCAGGTAGTCATCGTCGGCGGGAACGCAGCCCCCAGCATCGTCGAGCTGCTGGCGGTGCACGTTGCACTCGTGCGGCCAGAGCTCGACGCTGCAGCTCTTGGAGTTCGGCCAGTCGGAGACGTCGATGACGAGGACGGGGCAGGTCTCCTCCTCGGCGAGTATCAGCTCGTTCTCCACGAGAGTCGGCGGACCTATGTCCCAGCTGTTGTAGCTCGCCCTCTCGCAGGCTCTCACACGGCGCGGATCGCGCGCGTTCGGTATGCGAGCCGGCTCCGCGCTCAGCTGTCCCCGCCTCTGGGAGATAACTAGCCGACGGAGCTTGTAGGGTATCTCACCGTCGCTCTTGGCGTGTACCAGAAGGGGCTGCTCGCTCTTGGTGAGCTGGACGTCATCGGCGAACTTCTGGCTGGCAGCGCGGCGCGGGTCACCGCGGAGCGGCCGCTCGCGCAGAGGTGGGATAGGCACGGAGTCGAGGCCGGCCGCGAGGCCTGATAGTTTGCGCAGACGGTGTTTGTAGTCGCAGTAGCGGTCGGCGTTTTGATCTGGGGGCAACATCCTGGAGATGTTAACGGCGGCCGGTTGGCTCGTCGGGTGGATGGAGATTGTCATGGGTGATTCATCGCCGGGCGGGAGTCAAATCGATGCGCGCCGAGATGCGGTTTATTTTTTTCTCGCTATCGCCGACATCCGATGTTCAGAATCATTCGCCGTTGCAAGTTAAGAAAGTCGTTGCGAAATCTATTCACTTTTTTTATATCGCGCACAAGCACAAAGTCGCACATGAAAGCACTAGCGAATGCATATATGAATGCGTAGAGTATCAGTTTACACACGGAGCACGAAATATAAACCACAGATAAAAGCACCGCCGACGGACTAGAGAACGAAGCGGCGAGTTTTATTTACCAGTTCCACGAAACATCTTCGAACGGATCACACTCGCGCGCGCAGCGGCGAACCACGAGGTCTAAACAAAGACGGCGAGGCCGACCCAATATCTCTAAACACTCGCCCACCAACAGTCACAGGCTTCTTTCAAACTCACTGCCTAGTCTAAAACACAAAGAGAAACCACATGCGATCATCTCTCTTCTTCTCCCCCTCGAGTTAGTTTCGAATCTCGAGCGCGCAGGCAGACACGTGAAAAATGCATGTAGACGCACTTAACGCACGCAAGCCGCAAGGAAAAGATCCGACTGGCAGTCGCGCCGCCGGCCAACTGAGGAGCAAGCCAAGCGGCCGTCGAAGCTACGCCGCGCGCATTTGGAACCGAGAGGGGCAGAAGTGGGGTTAGGTATATGTATACAAAGAGGCGCGTTTGCAGTGTATGCGCGATGTGAGAGAGAGCCGGAGCGATAAGCGAGCGAGACGCAACTGGACGTTGCGATGGGAAACACGTGCGAGTGTGCAAGTTGAGACGAGAGGTGGTTTTCTTCTTTTTTTTGAGATTCGTCGACGGCCTGGGTAGTTACTTATACTTTAGCGCGGCTTGTCGCGACTAATAGGCATTTCGTTTATGTGTTCCAGGAAAGGCGAAATTGAATGCGCTGGGAATCTTTTGTGTGGAGGCAGTCTTCGAGTATCAAGAGCATTTATTTTTCGTTTTATAATAATTTGTGGAGTGAAATGTTTAACAGGTTATGCAGAGGAGACGCGGACTAAACATCGTGGAAAGAAACAATAGCCAGTCGCAGCGCCGACGACAATTTTGGCGGAAGGTATAATCCCTTTTATTGCCAAGCTCAGCGAAGCGTACGAATAATAAAATATTTTTTTAGGTAAAAACCGAGAGAGCTGCAGCATGCTGCTCATTTGTGAAGCCGAAGTTTGCCCATTTAGCTAAGATGTCGGTACCGTGGGTACACTAAAACACCTTGGAAAAAAAGCAAAGGGTCTTTATGTACTGTAGGCAGTTCTCTTGGAACCGTCGGAGCAGAGTGGATACTCCGTTTTCTTCTCCGAGTATACATCTGTTGTCGGGCTCATTGTGCATATTCTAAGAACATATTATACTATTTCTTTAACTTAACATAGGCAATCCTTGCACACAGATTAATAAATGCGATGCAGCATTTCAAAGTTAGAAATTAACGTTAAAAACGAACAAGTCTACAGGCTATTTAAGACTACTTAATTAAAAAATCCATGGAAAAATGTAACAACATGATTGTTTAACTTACAACAATATTTCTATATTTTTTCATTAAATTCTTAGAAAAGAATTGAATAGAATTGAAAAATAAGTTTGATCCTATTTTAATATATTGTGGGAATAAGAGTGTGTATGTATGAGTTCAGAAGCGTGAGTATATGTACATATGCATGCGAGGGAAGCTTTGCATAAAAAGGTAAGATAGCATTTAATCAAGGCGTTTGTGAATAAAAGAGGAAGCAACGATAACAGAAGTGCAAGAATTATTTTCAAATGTTTTAAATTACCACGCTACATACTTGCAGAAAACAATAATTTTTACCACGATTTGATTAACATTCGTCGTTGTCTGTCTGACTGTTCGAGTGGAATTTTGCAATCGATTTTTAACTAACGTCCCGATAAGCTGGAGACTTGCGGTCCGAAGCATTATTTACATCTTGAATGACAATGCAATAGTATAAAAAAAAATAACACTAAAACTAACAATGACACTCTCAAATAACACCTTAAATATCACATTATTATTTATATGTACACACACAGTCATAGACACAGACACACGCACACACATACAGACACATACAGACACATACACAGACACACACGTGCACGTACACACGCATACACGAATAATTAATAAAAATAAATAAATAATTACATATTTATTTTAATATTAATATGATAATAAGACATTTTTAATTAAGTATGGAAATTTTTGAGCATCTTGCGCACGGTATGTACGTGCGGTATGCACAACCTCCATATATTAAACTCGAGCGTGCATGCGTGTATGATTCGGCAATTATAATGTAAAAAACAAGACTAAACCGCAGAAAATAATTATTTAAATAAAAAAAAATTTTTAAACCACGTTTTTAAAGTATAAAATAATTTTTCCTTACAGATTTATAATCCTATACAGATTCCTAACTCTATACACATTGTCTTGAAGTTTGTAATTGTGAATTTGTAATAGCTATGAAAATATCTGTTAAATTGGAAATGAAAAACGTAGGGCGCATGCAATATATAATTGAGTTTTAATTTTTAGTTAGATATAAGTTTTGTAAATATTTAGCAATAAACAAAATTAAATATTGTTACTAAAATTAAAGAGAGACTTTAACGGCTCACAAAATTATAAACTAGAATTGTTTACCTACTGTGGCATCTAGGTATGTCAAATTCATTTACGCCGAAATAAATAAAATTATGCGTTGTTACTCATAGCAAAAGAAATTGTAAATATTTATACAATATTCTGACACATTGTTCCTAGAAAATAATTATTTATCAGCGTATGTTAATATTTCTATTCGTCATAACAGGAGAATCGACTCAGACCTTTTAGTTAGGTCATCTGTGTTCATGCCGTGTACACCGCCCAACACGACTAAAATCCCAACCTATATGAACAATATCTATCCTTCTTCTATGATTTCTCATAGCATATGAAGAAGAATGCAGCAAGGAACAGACAGTCAGTCAGGGTTAGCCAAGCAAGCACGTACTGGCGAATCAATCGTACATCCCGGAGACTTTTCTAACCCTCGATTCAACACTATTATTGGATGTAGCGAATGCAATTGAATGCAAGTACATTGTAAACCTGGATTTTTGTTATCGATAAAAAAATACAAACTAAAATTGAATGATTGGCTCTATTGTTCTCGTGATATTACAGTTTAATAAAAAGACTCAATTGACTCAAAGACTCAATTTAGGATGTTTTACAAGTATGTCCCTTTTCAAGGCAATTAAGCAATAAGAATGTAAAACTTCGTGACTTCACATTCTGATTACTTAATTGTCTCGAAGAGGGATAAATTTGCAAAATATCTGAAACGTCGAAATATTTTGCAATAAAGAAACTGAATAATTCGTGACGATCAATTGAGTCTTTTTATTAAACTAAAACTAATATAACAGAGCTGCATTATTGATTTAACTGGTCAAACTCTTGATTAAATAAAGTTCTCTTACATAATACGTAAAAAGCTATACTACTTTTTGCTCAAATCTGAGTCACCATGAAAGCATTAACCTTGTAAAATATTGATTTAGCTAAAATGTGTGCGCAATTTTATACAATTCAACGGTTAATGGCAACGCGTGCGCGTATCACGAGTTTTATCATTAGATCAAATGTCGATAAACTGACCAAGCCATAAAGAAAAGAACTGCACCCTCAACGTGACTCACTGTTTTAATTAACCTTGTATTGATTGATTGTAATCTAGCAATTTTCGTCTACGAGTTAATGTGCACTTGATTTATAAGTACCTGTATTATATAATTCGCTCGTTTTGAGTTCAATATTAAGTAGTTTCCACGATTCAATATTTATACAATACAATAATTAAGACTTATAATTTTATAAATTTTTTTTCACGGCGAACTTTACGACTTTTTATTTTATTAAAATTAATAAATAATAATCATGGTTTATTTTTATTCTGGTAAGTAAAATAACGCTTATTAATAAAGAGAATGAAGAAAGTATAGAATTTATCTATTTTACATACTTATAAGATATACAAAAAAATTGTTAATGATTTTTTTAGCCAACTATTTGGGTAGAATAAGGATATCTAAATAATCATCTTTTCTTAATATAAACAATACAAAAAAGCCGATTAAATATTGTAGTTTTCTTACTTCAAATGCATAAAATTAAATATCTTACAATACAGGAATTTCTAATGGTAAAGTCTCCTGAGAACATAATCTCAGTCATATTATAATAATCTTCGTTTACTACGATAGGTGCAATAATACTAATGTCCCTTAGCGTTATTCTTTCACACATTATATAAAGGAACGCGCAGGTACGGAATTTCCCCAAGAGATTCTTAAGTAATATACACACCCAAAGCGACACACCTTCTGATGATACAACGCCCTGTATTTATTACACTCATAGTATTAGTATTTATGATTGCCCTTTTCCAAAGACCTGCGAAGAATATTTCCCTTTTCGCATACTTTCTATGATATATATATATATATACTAGGGGGGCTCCGCCCCCTTGCGCGCTTCGCGCGCCAACCCCCCCCCCCTCTTCAAAAAATTATTGCTTAATACTAAAAAACTTTAAAATGCATCGTATTATATAAAGATAAAAAAGAATAATTATTAATAATATCGTTTC
>JAPYZA010002200.1:0-32730 GCA_030522685.1 Eupelmus azureus | reverse complement strand
TTTCAATACTGTAAGAATATTGTGTTGATATTCTTTCAATACTGTAAGAATATTGTGTTAATATTCTTTCAATATTGTAAGAATATTGTGTTAATATTCTTACAATATTGTAAAAATATTGTGTTGACTGAAAATAGTTAACATCTATTTTTACAATCATACTTATTGTTACTTTTCAAATTTTGGATTGCTTAATCGTCACAACTATTTATTTGTTTTCTTCATGAACGATCAATGAAATCGCATCGATTATTCTATAAAATTCATTTTAACTCGGAATAATAATGTGTATAAATAAACAATTATTTATATCATTGTTATACGAGTGCGCGCAATCGCCGCTTGCTTTCTACGTACTCGAATTACGGTTATTTATCGAAATTTCCTGAAACTAGCGAAATTATTTGGAATCACGTAATTCTCATCGGAATATATAAACCGAACGCGAGGAAATTTAATACCGTATGGGCTATAATATTTCGCGCGCTCGTCTGCCCACGCCATTGAATTATTAATTTTGATTTCGTTATAATATAACAAATAAATAATCACATTTACCGAGCATCCAATTATCGCATAATTAATAGTACAAAACAATCTTCAAATACCCGAAATAATTTTTAAAATACTATCTTGCTAAAAATGATATATCAAAAACTATAAATATCCGCATTAGACAGCTTTCTTCTTTCTTTATAGCATCATTGCCGTTAAATACATATCTTTTGAGAATCTACATTCTAAGCGAACGATAAAATTTGATTTAGATGCATTGTTTATGCATCTACCAAAGTTTCCTCACGAAAATGTTCTTCGAGATTTATACGAGCGGCTGCAGTTATGATTAATTTTGTACAGATCTTATTCGTTGCATGATCATTTTGTCTCTAGGCATGTGTCAGATAGTTCATTCAGCAACTTTACGGCGCTGAATGAAGAAAGAAAGAGAGAGTGTGTGTGAGTATGACAGAGAGAGAGAGAGAGAGAGAGAGAGAGAGGGAAGAGAGAGAGAGAGAGAGAGAGAGACTGAGAGAGAGAGAGCACCGCTTTTTCTGCTCGTAAATAAACGAGTGGCTTTTCTTTCAGCGTGGAGACGAGCGCTAAAATTGCTCACGCAACCGAGACACGCAGCGAGCGGCATAAACTTTTCGCGGAGCCACTTTCGCGGGGCGGCCGATTTCTTTTCCTTGCAAATCAGAATCCTCCACCACTGGCGCACCTTATAACTCAACGCGAGTGCGTGCGGGGAGGCTACTGCGATCGACCATCCGCCTGCATCTAAGTAAATTTTTGTGCGATTGCTTGTGGATTCTATGACTGGAGTGAAGCTTCTTTTTTTTCTTTGTGAAGTTTTTGCCCGCGCAAGGAAGCTTTAAGTGCGAAGTTTTATTCTTGCAGGAGGGTTTATTAAAAGTGCCAGTTGTTAAAAGTTCAAAGAGATGAAAATTTCTGTAAAAATGTATGTATAAGTAGTGTAAGTCTGTGTGTGGTACGTCGATAGAATTTCTCCTGTTGTCTTATGTAAAATAGGTGCTATAGAAGGCACGAGAATTAAGGCGACTTACTTTATTCTCTCTTTTCTATTTGAATAAAGTGAATATTTTACTCTTAATTTCTCTAAGATTGTTCGTAAATCAAATTTCATTTCAATACTTCAAAAATTAATAAAATATATATAATTCTTTCATATTCATTTTTATATCAGTCAAAGAAAAGCTTCAAAAAGATCTTGATACTAAAATAAAAAAAAAACGTTATCATCTTACCTTGCCTTTACCTAAAATACTTTCTTGCTTACTCCCGTCAGTTTTCTCTCTTTTAACACCCTTTCTGAGAGCATTTTACGTACACATTGCCCCGGAAACATCGCTGCTACTGCACGGCCTTTGATCGATGAAACGTATAGTTGTAGAAAGACTCAGGCGTTCTTTTTGAAAAAAAAGCAAAAGGATAGAGGCGTGAACGAGAACTTAGAAAAAATCCGTATTTATACACAGAGGATAGAAATTACACATATCTACGGAGAATTAATGCATCTCAGTGTCCGTTGTCGGAGAGTTTTTGAAGAGCCGTCGCTCATACGACACGGGTGAGAAAAATTGAATTTTCGTGAAAGAGTATCATAAATCTTGCAATGTTTTTGCGAGGAGTAAAGCTACCGCTTCGGAAAATTTTTTAATAAAGCACCACAATATTTATCATTTTGCGTTGGCTTCGCGTCGAGAAATATATATCAGCGAACGGTGATCCGCGCGTGAGTGAGTGAAGATGCGCGGCTTGCTTGCGCTCGAAAGAACTGCGGTATCTTTTGTAGTTGTAAAAAAGTTGTGTTTGTCAGAACGAATAGTTTTAGTTGCATTAAAATCATACTAGTTTTTGCCACTTTTGTGCTTTATTATTATTATTATTTTAAACAAAATTTAATGTATAAATATTTTTCGAATTTAAATAAGTATTTTTTTAGGTGATTTATTCACCAATAAAAATTTTATATTATAAAGAATTAATAGTTCTATATTTCATCTTGTAAAAATTGATAGCTAGTCTTTTTTTTTTTACCGTTGCTTGTAGAAACATAACCATAGATTCTATCTTGAAATTTCAAAACAGTGAAACGATTTTCAAGCGAAGATTTAAAGTTTATTTGATTATTGTCTAGAATTTGAACTATTTTATATTTTTTGAACGTATAAATAATGTATAATTTAGATATAAGAACAACTTTTTTTTTCAAAACTAGCTAATTTGTTTATTAAAATATCAACATTTTAGGCAGCTTATCGAGTAAAAATTTCACAATTGAAATGAAAAAATTCTTTTTAACTTTTGGCAACAAAACTTTTTGTTATATATTATGATGTACAATTTAAATAATTGATTTGAAAGTAAAATGAATAAATTTGTTTCAATAATTATGAATCGACTGGATTTCCTAGTCAACCCACTACTAATGTTTCCTCAATTGAAATAAAAATAACGACTGTGTTAAATAAAAATAATACATAATTCTGCTGCATAAAGAAGAAGAAACAAAAAAGCCAATGCAACATTTCAATACGAAAGAGTCGATCTGCGCAATCCATATCCATTATTCTTCGAATAAAAACGACAAAAACCACTTTGGCGTTCTGTTTATCATGCGCGAGACGAGCTCATACAAAACGCTCCATCTTCATTCTCAAATAAAAACATTTATAACGTCGTTTCCGTCTCTCTGCCCCATCTTTTTATCCGCTCGATCATCGATATAAAAACGGCAGCTTATACAGCCGGGACTTCCTGGCTGCATATTTTTTGCGTATAGAATGCTCGATGACTATACAGCTCTGATATTACTTTCCGCTCTTTTCCCGACGTACGTTTCCCTCTTTTCAAAACGAATAAAGCAACTGATAGGCAGCCTCTCTTTTCATATTCCGAAAACAAGGAGAACTTCTCGGGACTTATACTGTACTACACTATACTCAGGAGCAAGTTATATATACTACTCGTAGCCTTTTGCTTTTGAAAAAAGCTCTGTAAACAAAGCGAACGAGTGACAGGGCTAAAAGGAAACTTTTGCCTCTAATAATGTTTTTAATCCCGTGGGGAAGAGAGCACGAGGTACAAGGATCCTCACTTCCCCTTTACTAGGGGCTTGTTATTACCGCTGCCGTTTTCTCCTGTACTTTCTGTGTACGAAAATGTTACTTCCTTTTTTTTTACGATAAGCATTCAAAAATGCTCCCGCAGCCAAGAGCGTTATTTCAAAAGTTCGCGTGATTTTTCAGCGGCCGCGCTCGCTGGCTTCCGGTGTGTCAGTCCGGGAAAATGGGTCATTTTTATACCGCGCGAAATGATATTCTTCCCTGAAAGAATAGAGCAGCGTATCCTTGCTCCGCTCTATAACGCGCCTCTACTTCATCTGCGAAACGCCCAAGTATACAGTTCGTCTAAAAAAAGGAGAAGGAGTAATGAGCAAGCCCGAATATTAAAGAGTTCATTTTAGAGAAGCGAGGAATGCTAGTTTAGTGTTAATCACATCTCCTGTTACTTTATGTGTTACAAACAATTTTTTTTTAATTTCGCAAGATTGTTAGGCAAATTGTTTTTTTAATTGATTTTTACTAGTACTTTTCTAAATAAAATTGTATATTTTTAATACCACATAGAATATAATCCTACACAATACAGATACATTTTCAACTATTTACGGCCATCAAATGTTAGAGGATTTAAAATAAGCTCAAACAGGCCAATTTGAATAAGCAGCACGACGTCTATCCTTGGATAACCTACATCTCTGCACATTTCTGCGGAGCATCTCATATTTGTCCACGTAGAATCCTTTGAAACGCGCGTCTCAGACGTTGCATCGCGCATAATAAAAAAAATAGAAGTAGAGGAGCAAAGACATACGTACAGCCCAAGGAAGCTGCTCTGTCTCTGGGCTCGCGTATAACTACAGTCACGCTCGCCGAGCATAAAACTCAGGCGAGCGCGCGCTACCTCCTCTGCATTCGGAGACAATGGGCGCCATATTTTCTCGCGCAGGCAGCGCGCGGCGTACCTACGGGGGCACATTTTCACGAGACATTTGCCGCTTTCCTGTTGCTGGCGCGCTGTTCTCTCTTTCATTGTTTCGCTCCTGCCGCTGCTCCCTCGCGGATTTCGGGCCGCGGTTTCTCCGGGCTCCTTTGATCGTTTTGCCACTCAATTCGGGCATTTGGAAGTATAAGCAATGTCTGAGGAAGAGAGAGGGAATATTGAATAGGGGCTCGGGGGAGGCTGGGGGTCTAGAACGAGAAAGAGGAGGAATATTATTGAGAGAGAGAGGTACTGAGGGATCGAGGATGACTGAGGGGTATTTCAATTTCGTTGGAAAATTGTTTGCGGTTGATTTGTCGCAAAGAAGGCAGCGCTGCTGTATGAACGATTTACGAATAAAGTCGAATAAAAATCATTTTAAATCGAACGAACGAATGCGCTAAATATCCTCAAATGTAGTAAAAATAGGAATTTTTTAATCTATTTGTTCCGCTTTTTTAAAGCACCTAATCTCCCAGCTAACAAGCTGCGATTTTAAAATGCGAAAAACATTTTCAACATTACAAAGAAAAATCAGCGCGTGTAGCAACAAATGGAAATCCCTTTAACAACTCCCGGCACTTAAGTCGGCAAAACCAGCGGCACGCCTCTACTAAATACAGAAACACGCACAACCGCGTGCCTCGTTACACTTCCAAAACACGCTCTTTAATTCTCATCTACACGGGGCCGCGCGCGCGAATAAAACCGAAATACAGCCCCTCGCACAGAACAACAGTCGCGTAAATTCGGTCGCTTAAAGCCGCACTTCAATAATACCTTGCTGCAGCCCGGCGCTCAAACTGCAGTAGCAAAGGAGCCCGTGCGCACAGAGCGTGGACTCTTTTTTACCGCTAGCTCGTTTTACGAGTAGAGCTCGGCCAAGTCCGAGGGGGTCTAGGCCGGGCTATGCAGCTTTAATGGGCCCTCGCTTCTCTCGCGCGGCCGGATGAATAATAGAGATGCACACCGCGACAGAGAGACGCAGAGCGAGCGACTATAGCGGGGCTGTGCGTGCTAGTGACACGTGGATGCAGGTTGGAGAGGGGTGGATTTGGAATAATCGACGTTCACGCTAGGATTGATCAGTGGAGGTGGATGATTTGGATAGTGATGTTTTGATGCAGGACGAGCAAATATTAGTTGATATTTTATTTGTGTTATTAATGGGATTTGATATTTACAAGGTGGAAGTGTTTATTTTTGTATGATAAAATATCGTTGACCAGAAATTAATATTTTTTCGTTTGTTTTTTTTAGAAACATTAAATATTGCCGTTCTATTTTTGCATCTAGTGAACCGTGCTATTTCTTGAGGCAGGTCAGCGATGCAGACTACTTTTCGAGGCCAAAACTAAAACGTGCTGCTCTATACGTGGCCAGAAAGTTCAAAGTGCGGGAATTCGTGTAAGACAAATGAAATCCTCTATTTTTCATTTCGTATGTCGATACGATGCTGCGTGAACGTAAATTTAATGGGGAAAATGGAATTGATAGTAGATTCAAGGAAATAAAGCCTAAAACTGTTTTATTCTATTTAAACTCAATTCAATTAGTTTATTGAATCATATTCAATATATATTTTTTATAATATAGTTCAAAATGTATTTAATCTTGATATTTACATTTTGCCAATGTTTTACATTGCAACATTCATTCTCTTTTAAATTAAATAACACAATTTCATATTATTGGCATTCATACTTTTCAGTGATTCAATAGGAGTGCAGTCAATTTCGAGAAATACACATTGGATCAGAGTGTGGAAGTATTGAAAAATAAACTTGAATATATCGAAAAGTTTAATATACATTTGCATTGTTGGAAAATTGTTGAATGTATATGCTACAGAAAGGAGGAGAGAAATTATTAAATGGATAATTATGTACATTTTTTTTAAAAGCTCTTTATGAAATACGTTGAAATTCATATAAACGAGCTGATTGAAAATTAAAATTAAACACGTATTTAAAGTTCTGTATATTATAGTACGCAATGAAAAAGCACTTGTAGAGAATAAATCCATTAAACTCAGTTCTCTACTTGAAACTTCATGTAAATTATACTTTCAATTATAACTCGTTCAACAAAGCCAATAATATTATTAATGTGTAATATTCCACAACTCAAAATAATAAAATCTCATTTTTCGTTTCCAATTATTATACCATGATTCTGACATCCTACAATCATTAATACTGGTGTAGAGTCTTCGCAACAGTGTGAAATACGGCAAAAGGAAGTACGTCGACGTGTGTCATTCCAAGCGGAAGGCGTCGACGAAATTTCGCGCGATCACCCATGAAATATTTGTCGAACGCGAAAGGAACCGATGTGTGCGTGCCGCTGAATTTTATCGGCGGAATTGTAGCGTCCTATAAAACGTCATCGTAATCGATGCACAACATGTGCCCTGCCGCGTAAAGCCTTTCACACTAGCAATAGCACTATAGCAGTAGCCACAAAAATGAATTCTCCCTTTTCCATTAACTGTGCAAGAATGCACTGTGACCTAATTAAATTCGCTTAAAGCTGCGAGAAATAGGGCTATAATAATTTTTTGATTGGTAGCTCCGTTATATTTAAAAAACAAAAGGACGATAAAAATTCATATATATGAAATGGAAATAGCATCAGAAGAATTAAGGACAATGAATTTATCTAGCTTAGTTCATAATTAAAATTGTCAGAGTAATTAATAACAAATTCACGGATACAAAACTTACTAAACAATTATTAGGTAAAAAATCTATTCACAATTTGTTTTCTTTTTTTTTACGCGAAACTGTATTTATTTTCTGATCTACATTTTATACGAAAAATACTCTTTTGTAATAAATTCGCTAAAAATACCTCTGCAGTTTTTTGTAGCACTGGCACTGCAGCTGAGGCTGAAGTTTGTATACAGTTGAATCGATTCATGCTTGTTAAAATTCGCATGGAAAAAGAATGTAGTTTTTATGCCCGTGAATATTTTTACAATTTTGCTGAATTTTCGTTCTAGAATAGCAATAGTATTTCGCTATAAAATAGCGAAAAGTTACCTATTGAAATTATATGGTGCGAAGAAAAATCATCTTATAAATCACAAAAACGTTCTTTGGAATTTTACGGCAGCCGCATATGTTCAAAATGATCTTTCGATCATGATAACTTTCAACCCATTTGCAGTGAGAAAATGCCACGAATTCAACTTTTAAATTATGTTTTATAGTAATGACAGAAGAGTAGACCACCTATCTGTTTTGCTTTTATTGTTTTCTATTAATCAAAAATTATTATTTTTTCTTACATTAAGAAAAATCTCCAAGGGTAAGTTATTACATTTTAAAGAAAAGAAATTATTATAATTTATAATAAAACCGATACGTATTAAATTTAAGACAAGTTTTAACCATTACATCATTTATTAATATAAACTTACTAATTTTTATAAAACATTCTCATAATATTTTCTCAAAAGTTTAGAGTCATACCTGCGAATGTGACGACTTAAGAGAAATGAAAAGTCATACAATATGTAGACAATATGAAACTTCGTGAGAATCGGTGTGACTTAGTTCAGTGGTTAGAATGCTTGCCTTTAGCAGGGATAAGATCCAGGCGCTCCACATTGAATCCTCACTACAATACATCTTCTACCATTTCATAACTAAATAAAAAATAATTAATTTTCATTTTAATAATGAAAACCACAACACTAACAAAAATTAATAATTATATTAATTTTTTCTTGAAATAAATAAATTTTTTAGAGCATTTTTTAATACAATTTCGATACTTATATAAATTGAGTTTATAGCCCGAAAGTTATTGAAAAATAAAAAAGTTAATCGAGCATCGTGAAAATCAATACAATAATTGAAAAATTTTTAAACTCTAAATAGACCTTTTCCTTCCTGAACTATCTACTCCGAACACTTACCTTCGATTACATTCCAAATAGCGCAGGTCGCATTGAAAACGGGGCGCTCTTTAATCGTTAAGACCCCGCGGAGAAAATAATCTCCCGCAAATTGAAATAGCTGCAGTCCCTCCAGGCTTGCACTGCGCCGCTACGCTTCGTATCTGTCGCCAGCTTGATTGCAATAGCGCAATTTCGCAACGAAGTTTGTTAAACTTCGAGCGCGGCTGCAAACACACGCGCGCCCAAGCGAAACGATACTCTGCGCGCGAGCGCACAATGTGTACTTTGTATTACGTATCTCTCGGCGTGATATAGTTAGAGAGTGCGTCGTCGTTGGCGGGCCGCGTCTTCGCGCCCCGAAGGGCTTTGGCTTTAGCTGCGGTACGTCGCGGAAAACTTATAGTTCGTTACTGCTGTGGGAGGGAAAAAAAGTTGATGGGGTTTGTGTGGACAGTTTTCTGTGAGTATAGCAGATGGGTTGAATTTGATTGGATAATGTATTGAAGTTAGACGTGTTGCAGGTGAAGGATTTTTTGTACTGAGTTTTAGATCTTGTTTGTCCGGTTAAAGGTATGGTATTTTTGTATACTTATTTAGTGACCTAAGCGTTTTTTTACAAAAAGAGTAAAGTGCAGAAGGTAGTTTTAGAAAAACAATCTTTCAAAATAATTGTATTTTCGTACTATATTTAAAAATGTTTAGCTTAATTAATATTATAATAAAGAAAAATAGCTGCTAATTTATTACAAAATAATAATCTAAAAAATGAAGTATCAAATGTTTCAAAGCTTTATCTTCGAGAAAGCAAACTTAAAAGGAATTTTTATGTAACTAGTATACCTACCATAAAATTTAACGCTCTGGATAATTCATCTCTAATAAACGTAATCGATCGAACTTCGTCTACTTTATTTACCCATGCTCCATCATTAAAAGTCCGT
Organism: Eupelmus azureus; assembly: GCA_030522685.1. Lineage (NCBI taxonomy): Eukaryota > Metazoa > Arthropoda > Insecta > Hymenoptera > Eupelmidae > Eupelmus > Eupelmus azureus. The sequence continues at coordinate 23,316 of JAPYZA010002200.1, read as the reverse complement.
AAATTTGTAAGTAGAATAAGGGATCGGCATGTTGAAAGGGCTCCATAAAATTCTCCTGGCCTCTTTAGGAAGCTTTTCCATCTATGCTTATACTCGAACAACCTCCGAAGCCATTGGCGCAGCAAAACAGTGAAAAAAGAGCCAAAGCGTTTGATCTATCTATAGACATGTTTAATTCAGCCTTCCATTTCTCATCAAACCTTCCAATCATCTGAAATTTTCCTTTACTTTTTCCCTGTGCCTCTGAAGTCCTCTTTTCTCTTGCATTAAGGCTGTTGCTAAATCTATTTTTCCATCTAAGACAGTCATCAAGTTTTCTCCCTTCCTTTTACTCTTACTTTTTAGAGCGTTTGGACGCGTACAGGCGAAAAATTCTCAGAAAAAGCGCGTGAGGAAAAGAGAAAAGAGGGAGAAAAAAAAGCGCGCGTTTACTTTCAAGCCTTTGTTTTCTCGCGTCGAGCATGCCGGAAGCGTTAATTAAATTACTCCGGAAGGAGAGCAAGCGAAGTAAACTGCTTCATAGAGCGCGAGAGTAAACTTTAACTTTATTGCTCCTACCTAGTAGACTGGCCCCTTGCCTTATTTTCTTTTTCTCCTTCTTTGCGTGGATGATATATTTTATTTCTTAATCAGAGTTAAGGTTAAAGAAAGTAGCAATGGTAAGGTAAAAGCAGGCTTTTAAATATTTTAAGTAATGTATTTTGTACAAGTTAAGTAGATACTAGATAGTAGGTTTATAGTCGATAGTATTCATTATAATATTGAATAACGATTTATTTCTTGTCAATGAGAACTGTTTAATAACCTGTTTAATAACTTTAAACCTAATTTTTTTTTACAAAATCGGATTGTTTTATACTCAATTACTCTTATAAATTTATTATTGAAAAATATTATTTCTTTAAACCTTTTTCAGTGTAAATTTTACTGATTCAATCAATAAACTTTATTTTCACTGATTGTTCAGTAAATTTCTCTATCCGTTAAATTAGCTTTAAAATCGATTAATAAGCTATCATTAGGTAGTGACTACCTCGTGTATCGTGTTTACTTAATAAGTTATCATACTAAGGCGATAAGAAGTATTTCGACAATCAAGCTTTAGTGTCTTCTGCTTTTCATCGTTTAATTAAAGAAGTAATTTAAATTTTAACGTAAACGAATATATCTCTATTGAAAATGAGTTTATTGTAAACCGTTCTAAAAATATACATATGATGAATATATACATATATTGTCAAGTATCTTGATTTTCTCAGAAATTGATTGATAGATTTCGAAACTGACAGATTTCTTGTTTTGCTGTTGATGCTTTTTATTCAGAAATCTTTTTAATTTTCAGTCACTCAATCAAACAACAGATTCTTTAAATTTTCTGTAGAATAATACTAAAATATTTTGATGGATTTCAGCTATCTGTTAATTAAACATCAGTTTTTATAATACATAGAATTTTACTTTTTTATTTTCAGAAATCTCGTAAAAAAATTAAATCTTTCAAAAGAGATATTTAAATGGCTATCTCAAAAATATATTTGTAAAAATTTAATTTATTTCTTTTAACGCAAAACTATACAAAACCAATAATCAATAATCTTAATCCCTAGACACAGCAGCACGAAAAAAAACGCCTCATCATCCGACTATAGTTCTTCCTATCAGTCGCCATCCTCTCGTCGCAAAAAATCACGATTCTGACAGCTGTACATGCATCCCCACACATTCGTCTACCCGCCTTCTCGATATCCGACTGCACTGCTGTCGCGACCTTTCCACCTTTTTTTCGCGTCGGACGCGTCGTTGCAAACGTGACGATATTTATTATTTTCTTCATGCTATACGCTAACTGAGAGAGAGAGAGAGAGAGAGAGGGGAGAGAGAGGGGGAGAGAGAGAGAGAGAGAGAGAGAGAGAGAGAGAGAGAGAGAGAGAGAGAGAGAGAGAGAGAGAGAGGCACGTATGCGGTGAGAGCGGTGCAGTTACGAACGTGCCGGTAAATACCGCTATATTTCATTCCTACACCGCTGTGTACTCGAGAACGTTCGCTGCTGCCCTCTCTCGGCTCCTCGTCTTCTTTTTTTTTTAAGCCATACTTTATCGGCTATAGTACGGGTACGCGCTTTCGCGTAAACGGAGTTTTCGACGATGGGGCACGTACCGAGGTATGGATGCTGCTTTTTTTCTTGTTTGTAAAAAGGTTTTAGGTGTCGGGATCTTTGTTGCAGAATGGAGCTCGGTAATTTAAGGGAAGTATGTGAATTCAAGCTAAGGACTATAAAGTAGAGAATTTTTCTTTTTTTTTTAACGGAAGATAAATTAGTGGTTAGGATTTTAGAGCAAAATTACCATAAGCTTACTGACTCGTATGTCAGACTTTGTAATAAATTAACATTTATTTTTTCTTTCCTTTTTCGATATCCAAATTTATTTTATTTTAATACTTTTGCTTGCCAATTACGGTTTCAGCAATGATGTAAATCATCATTCAATTAGGAAGCTATTAGCCGCATGCCAACTTGACCTAAAGTCCAAAAGTCTGTCCGCTTCCACGACCTCTTCCTAAAAATGCCTTTAAGGGCCTCTTCGGACTTTCCTCCCAATCCTTTTTTTCCCCCTTCTCCCCGAAAGCTCACTATCGGAAAACTATAGTAATCCGGATCCATAGGACTCGGGCCATCAAGAGAGTACGGTCTGCCTCCACCAGCCCACGCTCGCCTTAGTAAATCCAAGGTGCGATATCGCGCGACGCTGCTGCGCGCCTCTGGAGCTCGTTATCGTTACCCTTACTACTCTTTACCTTCCTCTCTCGCTCCCTCTCTTTCCCGGAGCTTCGCGCCACTGTGCACGTCGTCGTTTGCTTCTCACCTCTGGGAAACTTCCGGAAATTAAAGCAATTATCTCGCCCCGTGCGCGCGAGAGCGCGAGTTTTCCGCATAATAAACGAAACTGACGATTAATCAACGCCGAGCATTTTGCGCCTTCTTTACAGATAGTTTTTATGTCAGATGGTTACTTGTAAAATTGGTAGTCGTTATGAGAGTAGTTTGTTGCTGGCCGTCAGTTACTATTTGGAGAAAATTTGATAGCTGTGTATTGGGAAATGCACTTACTCATTTCTTGTTGACATTTATTTTTCTCTTTCTTTTTTGAGTATATGCAGAAAATACAGTTTTGACAGCCCTGGTAGAATCGTTGTTAGGTTTTTACCCGGATTTCAACTAGAATTTTCTGATACCGGTGGAATCTAGGTTACGAAGCTGACCAGGGATCACCTGACTGGCGACATGCATTTTGTATGAATTTCTGGTTGAAATCCAAGGAACGAATAATAAAATATTTTGATACTATGATTTGGCTCAGGGGATGCTTTGTTGAATAGTCAAGTTAGGGAAATGTTGTTTGCGCATCTGTATCGCACCACAATTTATACTTCAAGAGCCGAAAAATCAACCTAAAGTTAATACAAGTTTGAGGTTAAATAGTAGGACACTCGCGAGTGTTATGATACTATACCGTCAATAGCCAATGTTGATTCCAACTTTGCCGACAATTTCATTCTATAATTAAAAAAAAACTATGTATATATGCGCTTTTACCGGGTTTTCAACTAGAACATGTATGAATTTCAGAATCAATTCCCGCGAACGTATCTGTTTGATTTTTTAATTAGAAGGTAGATTATATTATATAATACAGAAGGTCTATTTTCTACCAAAGAAAATTAAAAATTAAAGTTGAAGATTAAATAAAAATTAAAAAAAAAAAAAAAAGATTTATTCTAGTATATACCAAGTAGAGTCCAAGAGAAATTAAATCTCATAATTTCTATAATTTGATAGATTATTAATTATGATCATGTGTAATAATCTATCTTAACTTAATTTAAATGATCTGCTTCACTTACATTTGTCGACATTGTCGCCGTACTTGACCGTCTCCCACTAACTTAGCACGGCACAACCACTTAAACCGAAAAATCGATAAAAAAAGCTATCATTTAAAAACGCTTTAAACAAATACCAGTATACGACTCGTGCCAACCCGAGAGACTAGCGAGTATAAGCAAACTTGCCATATAAAAACGCGGAAAATCCTTCTCAAGTACCGGGCGTGCGGGCATTAATGCGGGGATGATCCCACTTCGGGGCGCATGCGCTCCTACTACTCTGGCGAAGACAAAGACGGCGTAAATTTCCCTTTCGCTCTTTAGGCAGGCGCTAACATCGGGAAAAGAAGCCGGCAGTAGCAGCAGCCGGTGCGCTGCGGTAACCTTCGAATGCGAGCCAGCCCAGATAAAGAGACTTACGGTAATTGCCGTGGACGGGCGCGCGCGCGCGCCGGATAATGGCCAGGCCGCCTGACGCACTACTGTAGCCGTACCACTCTAAAGCTTGCGATTAGTTCGCTGCGTCTGATATGTTTGTAAGTTTGTTTGGGAGAAGGGCGGCGAAATCGATGATCCGCTGCTTTATGCTGTTTGTTCGCCGAATGGCTGATAAGTTCATAAGAGGAGGATGTGGTTCTTAGGGGATAGGATAAGCGGATATCGTTGTATTATGATTGGCGAACTGTCGTAGAGATATTTGATTTTTAGTTTAGAAAAATTGTTGTTAAATGCTCAAGAAACGATATAAAAATAAAAAAAATCTTAAAAATTGTGTACTTATTTTAAAGGTAAAAGAAATGTTTATTAATAGTTGTTAAATATTTAATAAGGAAATGAGTTTACTGTGTATAGTTGGAAAGTTAATAAATAATTAATGAGGTTTTGCTTTGAGTGATTGCCTTACCTTATCTGACTTGATCTACTGACAATTACTCGGAATAGCATAAATCTTGATAAAGTTCTTTTTCTAACCTTTCTGTGATATATGAAGGTCAAATAGTTTTATGAATTGAATATTTTTGTTCTGTAAACAACAGCTTAGGTTTCATCTATCATCCTTGGTGTCTGTCAGGGTTTTCCTTTTTACTAATACCAACATTCACAGCTTTTAGAAAAAGATACTAAAAGTTCTAATTTTATTTTATAAAAAAAGCAATAGAACTTTTTTATACGTTGCCAACAAAAAATGCTAACTTCCCACGAGCAAAAAGTAGACTACTATTTCATTAAGCACAATAAGCCCAGTCGTAAAACTGCGTTAAAATTCTATCTATAAGCAGCCCGCGGCGCAATTTTCACATTTGCGCGTGGCTCCCTTATCATATTAAAAAATTCTTCGGAAAGCACCGTGAAATTGGAACATTCCATTTACAAAGTTCATATACATGCACACGAGGGTGTCCCCGGCGTAATAACGTCTCGCGCGATTTTTCTCTATTTTCTCCCTCTTGTCCCGCGCATCGAATAAGCGCGCGCATACATTTTCGTCGCCCAAAGTGAATCGCGCACTTCTCGCGCATAAGCATTGGCGTTACAAGACAGAGATTTGAATATAAATTCTGGTTTTGAAAGCTGCGTGAGAAAGAGAGCCTGAGCTAGGAGAGTCGATGCGGGAAGCACGAACGAAATCGAATTGGAAAAATACAAGGATTCGGGGAATGCGAGCCCGCGCGTCGAGACGAAAGGTGGGAAGAGAGGGAGAGAAGATAGCAAACGGCTCTCGTACCGATTTACGTTTTATTTCTTATATTACTAGTCTGCGTGCCTTTGAGACACTTTACAAACATTTAGTCAAGTGGATTCTAGCAGAGCGACAAGCTGACATTTTATCAATAATGCTTTGTAAATGAGTTGAAATGAAAGAAAATTTCTGTTATGTCATTTCTTCGTATTATTATTTACAATTATTATTATTTTTTGTTTAAATAATAATTTAATTAATAGCTCAATTCAAAAATAAAATATTATATTGATAAAATTGTTGTAAAAGATAAAGATTGAAGAAACAAAATATTTGAATATACACTTTACTTGAAAAATGGAATCAAAATATAGTATCAGAAATGATTAAGCATTAAACAATACTAAACATGAAATAATAATAATCGATAATGGTGGATGGAATTTATAAATAAAAGAAAAACTCTTTCTTAAAACAGTAAATTAAAGTTCTTTAATTGTTAATTAGACTTAAATTGCAATCTCTTCCTTATTAACAAACTTCCTTTTAAGTATGTTAAAATTAATGACCAGCCAAAGTAGATGGCAAACAGCAAAAACCGGCGATGCTCAATCGATGTAGGCGTGCACACCTCCCTCGCTCTTCTTCGCCAAGTTTCTTTCTGCGTTGTTAACATTGTAAGTTAGTCGATAATTTAAGGGAAACTTTTTAATGGCGATTCGCTCGTCTACGAGCTCTCGAGAGCAGAGAGAAAAAAAGTTACGTAAAAGAAATGGAAATTGAAAGTCGGTCTCCTCGAAAAAAGAAGAGATAGAGGGTGAGCCAAAGTGGCAAGGCCAAGGAAGTTAGAAATGCATCTCAAGAAGGACTTTCATGTGTCTTTACGAAAGTGCCGCGAAAAAATATCTCTCGCCCCATCCTCGGACCGTAGAAGCGAAAATAGTCGCATGCAAATGTATACACGAGCGCGCGGACGCGAAAGCAGGATATAGAAGTTGGTCGAGGGAGCATGAGATATGAAGTGCCCGTAAGAACCTCCTTTTTATGTTCTTTTACCTTCTGCTTGGCCTTTAGTTCGTTTTCCTTCTCTCAACCTCGCTTCTTTTGCCTGTAATAAGCTCAAACTTTTTAATGCCGAGTTCTTGTGTTGACTGGCGGGGTCATCTTTGCCTGGACTTTCTGGAAACTGATTATGATGCAGACGTCTCGGGAAAACTGCTACAAACTCACTAGAAAAGCATTAACCTCTATGCGCGACCTGATTAGATTTTTGGCTGATAAGAAATATTGATTCTTTTTATTTTAATTATTTTTCACGTAAACAAATACTTTTTTGATTATGTTTATATATTAAGATGTACAAAAACATTTTTTCGACTTAGTTTAATGAATGTTTTCAAAATAATGTTTGGGTTCCCGTAAAATATTCTGTGTAGATTTCTACTCCACCGTCACTCTGATTGACTGCCCGCTCCGAAAACGGCCATTTATTTAAATGTTAATTAACATTTCTCTATGTTAATATTATTTTGCCAGAACTAAATTTATTTTAGCTTGTTTCTTATATACGTAGGAAAGTATCTGCTAAGTTTTATTAAGAAGTTATGATGCAGAAAGATTCTACGGTACTTTGACTGACCGCCGTCGGCGAAAATAGCCAATTTTGTAATAATTATTGTTAATTGCAAAAAAGGATTTTTTTTTCATTCTTTGTCATCCAGAAAGTACTTATGGTCATTATAAAGTACTTTTCTACAATAGGAATGATGATATACTTTTTCTTATAATGTATATTGACGCTATGGCCAGCCGCTAGCTCAGCCGCCAGCTTCAGCTTCATTAATTTCACTTGGCCTTAATATATGAATAATTATATTAATATATAATATAATCTTATATACCTCACTAGAAGCTTATGGCGTCCGATTTTTGTTAAAAAAATTATACATGTTATAATATCGATAAACTCAGATTTTGATACCGATACTTTTCTGTCTGCAATTTATTGTAGCAGTCAGTGGAACTGTTCTGAAAAACGGACGCTGTAAGCTTCTAGTGAAACATATAATCTTTATAAAAATTTTTTTGAACTGATTTAATAAATATTTACAAAATAATTTTTGAGTTTTCGTATAATATTTCGTAGGGATAGTTACTTGACCCTTTCACATATCCTTAATGGTTCTACACAATAACTTGTCGAAAAAGCTTATATTTGAGTAGAAGTTGTTTGTCTAATATCTAAAAATAGAAATGTAAAAACCCGCCGGACAAAATTTACATATTTTTCTAAAATAAAAAATAGTATTTGAACAGAAATTTATAGTTTTTACTATATTCGTAATTTTTAATAATAAATATTATTAAGTTATAGTTAATTTACTAGAAGAGTACATGAATTTCGTATAAAAGATTTTGATGTAATTATGGGAAAAATTTTATTACCCTATAACTAGAAGAAAGCCCTAGAGTCTAACGCAGAATAGTTTCTAAAATATAGCCCATCACATAATTCCTGATTTTACTGATTTTAGCGCACTATGATTAAAATTTGGATACATAATAATTTTTATTCCTTCTAACTGCTTTGACTATACTACAATAAGAAAAATAAGAAAAATATGTTGATATAAAATTTGATAATTATCCAAATATATATTTATATTCATACTTACTATACATATTTTGCACAAATATATATATATATATATATGGATAGTTTTCATATTTTATTATAAATATTTTTTTTTTATTTTGCATATAAATTCGCAGTCTAATTATGAAATCAGTAGTTAATTTTATAGAACAGAATAGAAATTAGGATGAGTCAAGAATTAACAGGCAATAGCGAGAAAGACATAACTGGAATAATTATGCAGGATTTTATTAAATCATTTTTACGTTAGCATTGAAGATATTGTCTAGAAACAGTGTTCAGAAGTAACGTAAGCAAAGTCAAGAACTTACTTAAAATTCAAATTTTTTGATACTTGATAGATTTTTTGCAAGCAGGTACCTCTCCTCAGGTAGTGTAGCAGTCGTCAAATGCCTGAAACCGAGAAAAAAGGTACACCCTGGCCTTTTCTCTTCACATGGAATCTCTCATATTATCGGTTGTAATATTCCGAGGAGAGGTAACAAAGGGTCCAATGCGAATTTTTTAAATCTTGATTTTAAAGATTTTTTTGTAATACTACCTAGTCGATTGAATTTAAAATAAATAAATAAATTTTAAATACTTAGATTTTAGCCTGAAAACTGTTGTTTTATTAACTAGAATTTAAGCTAAAAATTAACCGAATCGACCGAAATTAGCTAATGATTAGCTACGATCTGGCTAAAATCCCTACCAGAGTTGCGATCGATTATTAAAAAATCGTAGATTATTTCACATATAAGAATAATAAAAGCACTCAAATAACTTATCAACTGCATTGGTACAAGGATGACTAGAAAATTATATTTGTACCACTTCATACTTTGTTCATTGTAAGTATATTTATTGATACCTCTTGTTTTATTCCAAACAGCCAAAATTCCAGTATCAAAAATTTTATTTATAACTGTTTGAAATTTTTCAACAAAAACTGAACCTCTTTCCATCACTATCGGCACATTAGTGCACATAAAATCTGGCTCTACAACTTTAATTCTTTTGAATACGCTATTATCGTCATACAAGTCGAAATATTCTTGAGCACAATAATCAGTCACGAAACATATATGATGTGCTTTACCACTCCTCAGATCTTCAAAACAATCGTCAATAGGATCTCCTTCTATAAATTTTTCTTTTATACTTTGAATATATGGATTTGAAGCTTGGAAAAAGACATATTCGTGCATCCACTTACCAACGAAGATAGATAATCCAGAGTTATTTATTTTTTCCAGAGTGTCAAGCTTCTCAGTCTTATCGTAAACAAAATTATAATAGAAAATTATTGCATGTACTTCAGCAAAATATTTTACTAATACAAATGAAAAATATATAAAAAATAACTGATTCATTAAATTTTGTAATTTAGCTTCTGTTGGTATTCTTAGCAAAAATCTCAAAATGTTAACCTTTTTCTGAAAATTACTTTCAAATTTCAATAACTTCTCTATACAAGTTAAAATAATGACAGCAATTATTGTGATACACATATAAAAAAAAGTCGAATGAGAATTGACAAAATCAACGTCTGATAGAAATGGAACCAGAGCAACCATTTTCTCGCAACTATGGTTTAACCATATTAAAGGCCGACTGTCATCTACTAAATATTTAAAAAAATAATACCTTTTCGAAAGGAATAGATTTATGTTTATATTTTTAAATTTGTTTTTGAAATCGTATATTGATGATTTAGAATCAACTATTTCAGGTTCTAAAAGAGTAAAATTAAGTTTTTTCGATAACATATCTAAAGGTGGAAAATATTTAGCAATTAAATTAGGTGAAATATCATTGTCATTATTAACATGAATGACAGATTTTAGTTGATAACCATTTAAGTTTTGCAGTTTGTCTGGAAAGATTGTCAATGACATATCATATTTATTCACAAAAAACGTGTTATAAAAAGGATTGTAGTAATATATTAGAGCATTAAAGTGCTGTTGTTTTTGTATGTCAATGGTTATAACTGAAAAGTCTAAATATTTGTCTGTCCAAGCACTTTGCGCTATTTTATACCAAAGATTTCGAAACTTCCGTGAATCATTAAAGTGCAAAACTAAGCACATCGGACGAATTTGATTCGGATTAATCTTTGTGATGTTTCCCTGTATGTCTTGTATAGTACTAATAAGATCGACTTTTATAACAAAACTATAATATAGTATTAAATAAAGTATTTTTTTTGATCTTTGAATTTTTGCTTCAAAATAGTACATTGTTTTGTTTTTCTTTGTTTCTAGATTAAATACAACTGAAGGTGTATTTTGTAACATTTTTTGTATTACAACATGATGTTCAAGAAAATCGTTTGTAGGCACAGTATTAATAATTGAAATTTGATAAGGATTAACTTGTTTTAAAATTTGATTTATGAATTCATCAATCCATTTTAAGTAGATTTTATTTTTACTGTTGTCTTGTAAATGTTTTTGATTAGTAATAGCTGTATTAATATTTAAAACTAAAAAGGTATAAAGAAACCACATGATCTCTTGTATATACAAAAGCTTTCTTCAACCAAATCGGAATTATACTAATTTAGAGTATTTTTTCATCTAAAATCACGTGATTATAGCGTTAATATGAATAAGTAATATTTTTTTAATTTAGTAAAAGCACTAGTTATTTTAAATCATAATAAAATATAACTTTGTACAAAATATTAAAAAGAATAAATAAATGTTTTATTTTTAATTATTAAGTATCAATTCTTAATAATAAGTGATGAAAAGTGAAAAGATAGGAGATTACTTAATTCATAATTTAGAATCTCATCGATATCGTATTAATTAAAAAAAAATCGTTTATATGTATAAGAGAAAATATTAAGAGAAATCTTTTTAAATATTAGGTCATACGTTAGAAGAAATTTTAAATAAGAGTTTCACTTGAATAATTAAAAGTAGTTTTTCCGGTTTTAATAGTTTGGCTTTTTTTAAGATAGAAATAAATAAACAACATTAAATCGAGAAGCTTTCTCTCAGAACAATAATTATTATTATTAGTAGAAGGAAAAAATTTTTGGAATACATGTTATCTTTTTGTTAAACAATGATTGTTCTATGAAATAAGAACTAATTTTAATTTCACAATTATAAAAAGTTTCTTCATTTCGTTTTAACATTTTGCAACCAGCTCCTCCATTCTCACCTCCATTTCCGAGACTAGCTTGCGATTCCAATCGCAGTTCCTGTAGTTTGAAGAGTGCAATTTGTCTACGAATGCAGCGGAGGAAAGATGATAAAGAAGTACTGACTGGCTGGAGGACTTCACGCTGGCTAAGCGTTCCAAAAACTATTACCGGCGACGCCATTGGAATAGCGCTGGGCCAAACACAATTCTCCCATCCCCGTCCACTCGTTAGTCGCGCGCGCGGTTGCTGACACGCCGAAAATCTTTCGAGTGGACCGCTAGCTTCGCTGCCGTGATGCATTTGGCAGCCGACTTTGAGGACCTCGAGCACCGGCAGAGATGTAGTCTCAACTTACGCTGCGCTGTGTGGGGGAAAAAGCGATGAAGGATGAATTGTTTGATCAATGATGTCGTTGTAATTTTTGGTGATAGATTTTGGATTTTGGAAAAGGTAGAGTTGAGATTTCATATAGCTCATTGAAGTTTTGTAAGATAACTTCGGTAATGAAGCCCATATAATTAACAGTGAAAAAAAAGACTCGCATTTGTTTTGCGAACTATTTCACTTACTAAATAAATTTGTAGTATAAGTAATACATGCTTATCAAATCGCAGTTTAAATAATTTATGAAAATAGAATTTACTCGAGTAGAGTTGAACGTTAACTAGTAAATGGTTACTTTTGTTTCTAACTTTAGAACTCCAATCACTTTCCAATTAGTCTAGCTGTATAGAATAATGGGACTATCCTAATTAGAGAACCGAAACGTATCTATTAACGAATCAATTGAAACATTTATCTTGCTGTCATGGTTTATCCATCATTTGCAAGTAATTAGCAATGCATTATCTTATTACTACATCATTAAATACTGGTATTTCTATTATAAATCGCATTCCTATCAGTGTTATGTAATTACGCATTTATATCTAAATAATAGTTTTTGGTCGCCTTAACGAAACACAAATTTATTCTTTTGAAACGCAGTCTAATTGTCTCCACTTTTTTCTTTAAAGCAAAATAGCGTTTACAGAGTGAAAACGCGTTTATGCACTCGAAGAATGAAAAGTTTTCTCGATCGCACTAGTTTCGAGCGCGAGAAAAGAAAAAGAAAACGCGCTACGATTTCTCTTTCTCTTTATCTCGTAAAGGGATTATCTCTCGAAAAACTAGCAATCCGCAAGCTCGCTGGCATCAGTGATTCTTCGCCTCCTTTTACGAAAGTCTCGTATATAAGTACGTACGTGAGGGTGTACATGTACGGGGGTGGAAGAGATCGATCTAATTTGTCCTGCGAAAGTTTTATGGTCCTGATAGATCGGACGTGACGACGCTAGTAGAAGGGGCGGGAGAGCAGCAGACGCCTGTCGACGCAAGGAAAGAGAGAAACTCTCGCTGCGATGCGATTTTATTGCATTTGTACGTAACACAAAAGAGCGGCAGCTAAATGCGTTAACTCAGAGAGATAAATATGCATGTTGTTTGTTTGCTTCTATTTCTTTGCGACGATTCTTCTCGAATACTTTTACGAGAAAGGTCGTTTATTTTCTAATTTAAATGTCCGCTACCTGTGGCGCGGATTAATGTCTTCAGCTTGATAGATGTAGAAGCCTGTGTAAATTAGACGTGTGGCTGATCTGTGTACTTTCTCTACAGCTGTTTACGAATGGTGCCTGTAAACAGAACCTCTTTGAAGTTTGTAAACGCACGTATTGCTTATTGCGAATAGTTCGACCATAATAATGGGCTCTCGGTGGTCACTTCATCTGAAATTAATCTCTTGAGAGTTGGAAATGTTTACTGATAGTCTCGACAGTTCGTATGTTAATTGAGATCGAATTTAAAAATATCTTATCAGATGCAGACCGGAAGTTGACATAACATCATGGAAAATTTAATCTAGTAAAAAATGTAAAATACTAAAAAAATTAGTAAAATGTTCTTTTCTTCAAATATTCAACATTGGGAAAGACTAGACCCAAGAAGTTCCACGCTCTATATTTTACTCATAAAATCGTTTATATTTACACATTGCCGAAAGCTCTCTCCGAAACACGCGTTCCTGAAAATTTCATATTTACTTTTTCGTTGCTTTGTCTAGGCGAGATAAAGCGCGCTATCCCAAAACTCTCGACTCGCCGAATTGGCCGTGCGCCTGTGCGCCGTGTATATGTGTACACACAGCCTGTGCGCCCAGCCAACTTGTTCGAGTTCCAGACTCAAATAAATATAAAAGTTCGGCTTGTGCTTGCGCGCGGCGGCTCGCTCGCACACACACGTCGAAATGTTTTGAAAGAAGGGAAGATCTCGCGCAAGTCTCTAAGTGGGTTAGGGGGCGTGAGACACCTGCATGCCGTCGAAAACTTTTTGACAGGCAAAACGAATCACGCCTGCCTTTCCTCGCGCCTGGGCCCCTACCTCGCCCGAAACTATACTGTAAGGCTCGTCTCTACGTGTGCGAGGATAAGAAGTCGACGGATGTCAAGAGCAAATATATATCATTTACGCGCCGAGAGAGGCCGCCTCGACGTGTCGAAACTTTCATTTCGTATAGTACAAATAAATTTTTTGCGCTCCGCGCCTTTAACGGAATTTCCCGGTAAATATCGTGAGATGATGTTTTCGTGTATGTGTGTATGTATGTATGGTGTATGTATGCGAGTGTGTGTGTGTATATAACTTGATGTGGAAGAAATTTATATCCAAATACTAGAAATAAAATATTGGGAAGATATTGAATATTTATTTCTGATTTATGTGTACAATTTTTCGTCGAGCATTTGCAATTGATATTTCAGTTGTTGATATGTGAATGGAGAATTTCATGAAAGTATTACTAATGAAGAAATATATTAGTAAAATGCGTAAATAAAATATAAAGTATTTGAGAATAATTTACATAAAAATAATATTATTTATCAATATATTTTAGATTATTTTCTATTACATATGATATTTACAAAATCGAATATTATTTTTAAAATTCTTTGACAAGCGCTATTTTTAATAAAAGAGAATTTCAACCTCTGGAGATTTTCAATTTCGTGGACGTAATTAAAATAAAATACATGTCACTGACATTTTCCATTTCAAGAGGTATTTTATCAGCTCAATTCACTCAATTACGCGAATTATCAATTGCACTCATTCTTTCTCGTTTTTATCCACTTATTTGCATTAATTCTACAATTAAAATCATCATCATCATCACGGAACATTTGCCTCATCACTGACAAAAGCGATAATACAAATACTTCAACGAGAGAACACAGTCCATTATAATGTACGTTAATTTAATACAGAATAATTTGAACCGTATACGCAATATTTTTTCCCGTCGAAAATGCTTGCTTGAATTAATGGAGGAATGCCGTGAACGAAATTGGCATCGGCGTGCATCTTTCTAATCAGCCTAATCAGTTAGGTATCTCTTGCAATTAACTCGTGCTTCTGATTAATTACGCGTCCGGATCGAAGGGGGGAAGCAAACGAAGGCAACAACATCCCAAGACGATACAACAACCCCTCGGCACCTGGCTACGTGGCCGAGGTGTAAAACGAGCTCCTTCGGAATACTACATCCGCGCGGTCTAACCCGCGCTAATTGACAAATTGCTATAATACGGGGGAAGAGGCTGCGGGCCACATTCTGATGAATGAGCCCCAATAACACCTCAGGTAGCGAGAGGATTTTCAGCAGAGTCTGCTAAACGTACGCGGCGTTCTTTTTGCTGCCGAGCGATGCAGTAACCTTTAATGGTTCATTTAGCCTAACGAGATTAGAGAGAAAGAGGTGGAGGAGGTAAAATAATCGTTCTAGGCGTGGGTGTAATGTAGCTACGTAGTTGAGCCAGCCGGTGGCGATGTGAATGGAAAATTTAAAAAAACTGCTGTTTGCCGCTGCAAATCTTCATTTTTTTAGTTGACTTTCCTGCTCTAGTTAAGGTGAATGTATGGTTTTCTAGCGTTTTTTTCGCTAGCGTAATAACTTATTTTAGTAATTTCATTTCGTTTTTTAATAATATAAACGTATTTACATATTTACAATCAGACGGACGTAATGAAAATCAAGCTTTAAGTATGGATTAGAAAAAAAAACTAATAAATTATATGATAAAAGTATCTAGTAAAAATAGAAAGAAAATAATACTTTCTATTTGAAAATATAATAGAAAAGGAAAACTTTAAATGATTATAATAACGAACCAGCTATGGATCGTAATAACACACGCCCACGCAAAATTTACCAGTCTCGCATTACCCGTTCCTTCATCATTCAGCCGGCTCGGCCACTGGAACCAGCTAATTAGATCAGCCTCTCCTCCGCATCTCCTCCTCTCGAACCCGCATTTTCGATTCGGCGCGGTAGCTACACCCACTTGAGCCGCCCCCGCGCCTCATAATACACGGTTAATCCCGCGGACGAATGCTCCGCTGCTGTGCACGCGGCGGCGGCCGCTGTATAAATATTTATGGCGCTCGCCGGCGCGGAAAATCAGCCGTGGATTTGGAGAAACGTTAAGTGGGCCAGCGCACACGCAGAGAGAAGTATACGCGCATGCTCGTGTGCTCGCAGGCTGATGCTTGCAAATGAACGAGAGGGCGAGAGTACGCGCAGCCTCGGGGCCGGATATACGCGGAGAGCCGCGGGCAGCGGAAACTGGATTATCTTTGTATCATTAGCTTTTGACGCGCGCGCGCCCCGGAGGTGCCGCTTTATTTGCATGCATTGATGAAGTCGACGTGGCCAGAGCTGCGGGGAAAATGAAGCTCGGCTGCGGACGGTCCCTCGCTTCTCATGTAGAAAGGGAATGAAGAGGTTGCGCCTCTGTCGCTCTTCGACGGTATATTATATTTCGAGTGAAAAAAGGGAGGAAGGGAGGTGCGCAGGGTGCGCGAGCCCATTCAATTAAGCGCGCCCGCAAAGCAATCAAGGCCATTTTCAATCAACGAACTGGCCACTCTCGCCGCAGGCTGTGAAATATACGAGCGAGTAAGTTTGAATCGGTTGCGTCGCCGGCGCGCTCTTTGCGTCGGTGTGCGAAGGTGAAATTCTGTATAATTGCAAAAATTATAAGATGCGCGTATGGAAAATAGCGAGATTGGGTTGGGTTACAGACTGATTGAGATCTTTTGAAAAGTACAAGAAGAACGCATGAAATAGTCTTTCATGTATCTAGACAGTTAATCAATGATTGCGGTTGACATTAGTTTAATTACGGATATAATTAATGGTGAAAAAGTAATTCCCTAGCATAAGATATTTGATAAAAAATATGATTTAAATATGGTAATTATTACATTTTAATAAACCAGTCATGCAGAATAAAATTTTTTTCAATGGATAATATTGGAACGTATTTTATTGAAAAATGATATGAATTTGCTTTCTCTGCATAAAGAGAAACTTTTTACTTCATAACAGAAATGCAATTTGTCATTCAGGTTTTTATTTATTCTTTTTCAAATTTTCATACTTTCTTCTACACAAGATGAATATGGAAAAGTCCTTTCATGCATTTTTTATTCCCTCTTTTTTATTTATTTGAATGTACAGTAGAATATTTAATAAAAGATTTAATTTTTCATCTAACGCTATTTGTATTTAATATTGTTACGTATAACTTCATACAATTATATTTAATTAAGTTATAAATGTAGTATAAAAATTAAATCCCGTATTACATTAAAAATGAACCCCGCGTTCCTTTGAGAAAATTTTGGCACGAACGAGCCCTTTTAAAATTTTGCCCCGTTTTTCACGCTACACGGCATTCGAAATTCAGAGAAATCTTCCGCGGGTATTAACTATACAAAAGTAAGACGAAAAAATTCTCTCGTTATGTACAATATCGTGAGAAAGGTGATCAAGCGCTAATTTAATTTACTCATTCAGCAGTCGGATTAACTATTTTCAGCTATAATGCGCTTATGGAAAAGCTCATTGAGCAAAGAAAAAGCCAACTTCGTCGCATGTGACGAGACACCGTCGACGAACGATGATGAATGGCGCAGCGCGGAAACAGAAGCAGAGAGAAACTGTACTCTCATGGGGTGTCGAAGTGCACCGCTAAACACGACGTCTTTCTCTCGTCTGCCGAGTCTTTCTGCTTATCTCTTTGTGCTTTGCGCGCGCGCGCGCGGGCGTGTGTGTGCTTAGGATGAAAAGCCAGGTTAAGACCGCACACAAGAGCCGAAGCGACTTCGCGACGCTACTGTTCTCCGGCTCTGAATCCGTCTCTTCTTCGTGGCGGCAAACTCTGTTTGGAAAGCGCGGAGTTTCTCGAGCAAACGTGCCTCTCGCACTCGGCTCCTCGACTACTCCCTCCTTGCCTTTTGCATTCTCTTCGAGAACAGCCGTGAGTGCGAGAGCCAGCACCGCCGTCGCCGCCTCGAGAGCCTCGAGTGTATATATCGAGCGAGCTTTGCCCGCGAGGCGCGCCGGTAAAAGCTACACTGCTGCCGCTGCTTGATGGTAAAAGTGCAAGGAGTTAGCCTTTTCCAGATTTTCTTTCCATTCTCTGCTTCGTACGTGAGCGCTTACTTTTGTTTCGACTTTGTGCATTATTCATCGATTCGAAATCTATTGATGATTTCTTGATATCGCTTTTCGCTTGTTTAAAGATTTTTTTATCTTGTTGAGGAATAATGAGATGTGATGCTTTGAAATGGTAAATACACAAGTACTTTCATCATTAAATTGTGGAAATTGCAGAATCTCATGATTATAAGTATATACTATTTGATGTCTGACCATGCCAGTATTTTACTACTTGGTAATCGTATACTGTAAGGGTTCCATAAGGATTTTTCACGTTCCATAAAAATCGATAAAACTTCGCTATTTCAGATTAAAATACTAAGAATGATAAAAAATCATTCGTAAAATTTCTCATTATTTGAGTTCTCTTATTAAATTTAATAAACTTGCTGAATTTGTAATTTACAGTCCTTTCATAACTAGCAACTAATGTCAAGTCAAACTAAGCCGTTATATTCCACCGCACCAGATTTTCGTCGACATATTGTATTCTCAGCGAACTTCCTCCAGCACGGGCAATTACACACTCCATTTTTAAATAGGACTTTTAAGCTCCCAAAGGCGTTCTCCACCGCGCACACAAAGTAAACGACGTTTTAAAGAGCCCAATTAGCTTCTTCCTCCTCTGCCCCACCCGCCATTCTCCCACAGCACGCACGAGTGACACTCCAACAGTACCTTTAATAATTTCCTGCGAAAAAGCTAAACTAATTTCCAACTTCCAGCGCCCTCTACATATACACTCGCAAAAAAATTCGTACTCATTTTTGCGATAAAACATGAGCGCCTGCACGAGTACCGCTAGTCACGCGGGACAACAAAAAGTAGTCGACCCGCTCTGGTAAATTATTTATCGACGCCAGTACCCGCGACAAATAGAAAGAGAGCATTTTCGTCCCTTCCGCACGGCAACGACAGCGAATCGTTAAAACTCTTTACCTTGCGCGTCGCTTTGCCTTTGAATGGTCACTCGCATTCCCGCAAACAGTGAATTTTCCGTTACGAACGAGGCCGCGGCGTATACACGCAAACGTGCGACAGGGCTGTCACGGTCAATTATTCGCAGTCCCTGGGGAAACCTCGCCAGCTAAAATCGGCCAACTGCTACGTGAAACAGTCGCCCGCGAAGTCGGAATTTTCCGTTGATTGCTTTTGCAGCAGAGACTCTAGCTCTCTCTCTCTCTCTCTAAGCTTTCGCTCTCTGGGCCGCTGCCGACGCTTTGTCAAATTTATATGCGCGAGCCGCTCGGCATGAATATACAGTCCGACAGTAGAAAGAGGAGGATGACAGGGGCGAATGGAAAGCAATTAGGTTCGTTGCATACTAATTTCGGAGATTTGAGGGCGATTTCGATGTTTACACTGGCCGTTCGATCTTTCTTGGATTAGACTGGGCAAAGTATTTGATTTGTGTTTATTGGTCGAGGGGAAGAAGCCGGTGGGAATTTTGGTTTGTGTTTGTTTTATTGCGGTTTCCCGATGGAATTTGATGACTGATTAGCAATGAATAATTAAATACTCTCTGTTCTTTTTTAACAATTCACAAAGAATTTTTGAAAAATTTAATCAAGAATCAACCAAACACATTCGATTTATCCTTCGCCTTTCTCGCGAATACTTTCATAAACTCGCAATCACTCAGCAAAGTTTTATACAGACATTTCCGAGAACGCAGCGACGTTTTCCTTTTGCGCTTTGTTACGCAATTGTCTCCTCTCCGGCTCCTCCACATCATAACTCGTTATCCCTCGCTGGCTGATGAAAATAGATTTCCTCCCATCGGCGCTCATCGATCGACTCGCGCCTTTTCCATCTCCCGACAGTCGGAGATGTATAAAGTCGTCGACGTCGTCTGCGGCGCGCGCGCCTGTCAACTCCGAAGAAGGAAGAAGAAGAGGGCCGGTTCGTTAGACGCGAGCCCCGAAGACGAATTGAATTCCCCACGCTCGAGAGGAGGAACTGGAGGGGAAGGAGGCTGGAGCGTAGATAATTGGCCTCGGGCAAACACGCGAGCCCCAATCTTCCCGTAGCACAATGCGCGCCCTCTTTCTCTCTGTCTCTCTTTCTCTCTTATGCTGACTTATTTACTTGAATTGTTCGCGCGCGCGTGTGCCTCCGCCCAATATTGAAGCGTCGACGTTGCGCGCTGGGAAAGGAAAAATTATTTGGACGCTTTATTGGCTCTGCGAGCCCCCTTTCAAGTGGATTATTATTGCAGCGGTGTGAAGGAATGTGAAGAAACGTGCGCGGTTTGGATTGGTTGGCGAGGATATTGAGAATGACATCGTTGCGGTATTGGGTAGATTTTGTTCTCTGATGTATCGAATTTTAATTATGGCTCTATGAGGTGATTGGTGTTGATTTCGTTATCAGGAGATTAATTGATTGAGTGAATTTGGTTCAAGTTTATTGTCAGATTGTTGAAGAAGTGAATTGCAGTTTTTATACATATACTGATCATTATAATTAAACTAGTCTAAATTTAAGTAACTTCTACAATAAATTTTATTCTAAATTAATAATTACTTGTAATACAAAATACGCATTAAATAAAATTAAATACTACATCATTTAATAATCATACTCGTTCATTATCGAGACATCACAAGGTTTAAATTACATGACATACTTACATTTTCAGCAGTAACGCAATAGCGATATTTGAGAGTGACCAGTACGCACCAACGACGACGACCATCGTCTCGTGCAATCTTTCGCGAATTACGTATGCAATTACGCTTACACGCGAGAGACAGAGGACACAAAGTCCGGCTATATATCGATTTGATTTCGCATACTACACGCACGAGACGGCGAGGTATATACAGAAGACCCTCTGCAGATGGAAATTGGGGTGGCCAGCAGGCATCTGGCGACGCCAGTACTCTCTCCCCTGTACACACGGACTTTCCCTGACCGCAGCTCGGTGGCAGCGGCTGTTGCTCAATATCGTCCGGCATTCGTAATCGGCCGGCCGCGCGCGCGCGCGCACTTGTATATGTATATATGTACCCGTGCCGGTGGTGCAGCCTCATATTTGATGGATCTTCGCCGAGCGAAGTGTAGTGTTGTGTGCTGCGAGAGCCGGATCCCCTAGGGTCGGTTTAATTGAATGGCCGCCTTGCCGCCGATTAATTAGCCCGAGAGATACTTGCGCCCGGCGCTTTATAACGAGGGTTAGCGTGGAAGACCGCGGCTATAGTGATACGAGTTTTCTTTATTTTCGGATTGAGGGTGTGAGGGTAGGGAGGGGCGCCTGTAGACAGTCGATCTTTCTGGTTGATTTACGGAGGAGAGGGGAGTATTGTGAAATATAAATGCAAATGTACTGTTATAAGGCTAGATTTGATAAGATTTATCGAATCATCCGTCAAAAGTTCTTCGTTATTTCTTTAAACTAGCGGTTATGGTCAATAATTATTTTAACATTTTTATTATTATGCCTTGTAATTATAATGCGATTGTAGAATTATTATACGTTTGAAGTTATAAATTTATAAAGTATAAATATGTTGACGATAAATGTATTGAGCTGCGAAGCACGTACAAAACAAAATTAGTCATAAATAGCAAAACGAGGATATCGTTCAAGTGCTTCAACAGTCGTCAGTAAATTGCGTAATTGTGTCATTAGACAATGAACATTCTTGTGCAATAAAATCGGAGCATGACATCTCATAATACACGCTGTTGACGTTTTTCACACTTATTCATTATGACTCAGCGACTTCAAATATAGTAAAAGAGCAAAAAGAGAATTGAGAAAGACTCGATGTCAGTAACAATGATAAATTTTATGAAACCTGGAAACGCAAAACGACCGAACCTATGAAACCGAAAAAGAGCAATAACTTCGAACTTCGAAATTCATTGCAGTCCATACGTGGAACGTTTTATAACAGCGGCACATACAAAAGTTCGCGTGAGATGCGAAATCAATGAAGGTATGTGTATGCCTGTGTGGGTGGTTTGATTAAAGGCTGTCAGTGCCGGCAGCATCGGAGCATCTTTTAATTGCTCGTTGCCTGAGCCGCGTACCACGCTAGGTTATATACTCATGCCTAGCGTTAATTTGGAAAATAATAAACGTGACCTGTGATTAAATATCGATCGTAAGCTGTGTGACGCACGGCCGCTTCGACGACGAAAACTGCAATTGTTGCTCGGTTCTTGTTTAAAATCGCGCAACCGCGCGCGGCTTGATAGAGGCCCCAAGCAAAATTGTGATTGAGATGTTTTTTCTTTTTTCTTTTTTTTTGATGGGAAAACTTGCTTGAAAGTAAATTGTTTTCTTTATTAGATGTGTTCTTTTTTAATTGCCTAGAGTGCTTATTAAAACATCGATTCTTTGTTTTCATCACTGAATATGAAATCCATTACATTTTTAATTATTATATGACATACCAATCGTCTGTTAAATTACATACTATTCTTTTTCGTTTTTGAAAATGAAAATTTTTGTTGTGAATTTTTATTACGTATTGATATTTTAGGATTTTGCCTTTAGAAATCTAAATATTACCCAAATGAAATAAAAAGTGCGTATGTTTTATTTTATTTTAATTTATTAATTTAACTTTAAAGTTAGTTTTAGAACTATTAATAAATTAGAAAAAATACAACTATTGACGTTTAGCCAACGTAAAGTGCGCACAAATCGCAGGGTGACGGTGTACAAAGCAAACGGTTTAGAGGACCTCGACGGCAGAAGAACCAAGTTTCAATGCAAAGCCCGCATAGCGCATCGAACACCCCACGCGCGCGAGGGAAACTCATTAGGGAGTTGGCAGTAGAGATACGCGTGAGCGACAAGAGGACGGCAGACTGCTCCTCCTAACTAAACCAACCTGTATTTACACTATCTTCGTTGCGACGGGTACTTACTCAGAATCGTTAAGTATCGGCTTTACTAAATTCAAACTGGATTTCAATTAATATGCTATGTAACTTGGCTGCTCGAAATGATTAAAGAAAATCAATCATGAAATATGAGATGAGGTATATGGATTGAATAGTTCTACAGAAATTAAAATTTAATCATTCTTCGCTAAAATTTTTTACGGAACTAATTAATGATAAGTAGTGCTTTATTATGGCATAAAGGAAGTTAAGTGAATATAACACTACAAGTAAGACGCTAATTTTATTTTATTAAATTATATGATATATAGATTCCTTTTGCAATGCCTATTTTAATATTAGAAATTTACAAACTGAAATGTAAAATTAGAAGAATTACTAAGATTTAAACTTAAAAATTACTAAGATCTTAGTCTAGATTTTAAAATTAGTAAAGACTTTAATTGGCTTCTATATTTAAAATCTATTTAATATATATTTATAATACATAAAAAAACCGATATTTGGATTTGATCGATTTCCGTTTAGCTCACAAATCAGTCAGAAATGAA
>JAPYZA010002199.1:0-14099 GCA_030522685.1 Eupelmus azureus | reverse complement strand
AATTACACTTTGCTGGGAGCGTGCTCTTCGCTCGCCTTTTGTAATGGTTTACTTGTGGCCGTTCTGCTCAATTTTCGATAAACTCTTTTGAGGCTTGCACGTGAAATGACCGTTAAGCTGTTCTTGTTGAGTGGGTGTTTATGAGGGGGCTCGACTCGAAATCCGTTGGATAAAAATATTGACTTCGTTTGATGAATTTTTTATATTGTTAATGTATTAAAAGTTTTAGAAAATAAGTATATAATCAGAGCAATGTGAAAAAAATATTCTTTTGCTCTTTATAAAATTGTAATACTTTTTAAAAACAGCAGAACAATACTTATAATATAATTAAATAACATACGCCTTTAAAAATTTTGAGTTAAATGTATACTGCAACAGAATAATAGACGCTTGTATAATATGCACATTTTTAATTCTAAAAATATATATCTATTGTGTCGAATTTTGTATGAAATGTTACAAAAGAAATTAAATACAATATTTTTACTTTTGGAATAACTAAAAAATAAAACATCGATAAATTGTCAAAATTTATTCTGATTTCTAACAGTGCACAAAAATAAAAAATTTTTATCAAAGATATAATACGAGTCTTGTCAAACTCAGCATATAACTACTCAAATCCATTTCAACAATACACCCATACATAAAAAACATATTAAACGAAAAATCGAAAAAGCATTACAATTCACCATTCAAACACCCAGCATCCAAAACAAACCACAAATCAAACACAAATCAACCCACCCCATCGTTCCAGGCATAACCGACAGGCACATAACACTCGAGGAGCGCTCGCAGTGGCTCGCGGCGAACGCAGCCGCCGAGGCCGCCGAGGTCTGCTCCTGCTGCTACGAGATGCAGAACGAGCAGGGCTGGCCCGACGAGGCAGCCAGGGGCGGCAATGGACTGCGAGCCAAGTGGCGCAGGTCGAAGGTGCGCTGGTTCCTCAAGACGAGCTGCAGCTGCTGCATATGCACGCTGCGCTGCATGCGCCGCTGGACCAAGAAGCTCGTCAATCACAAGTACTTCCAGCAGGGCATACTCTTCGCCATTCTGATCAATACGCTCAGCATGGGAATCGAGTACCATAATCAGGTGGGTTTTCGTTTGATGTTTTGTGCGGTTGGCTCGTTGGGTTTTGTAATTCGGAGTTTAGGAAGAAAACATTTTTTGGTTTGAATGGGTAGAAAGGCTTTTCTGGGTAATTAGTTGGAGCGCTTTGAAAATTATGAAGAAAGAAAAAAGGTTTTGTTGAATAAGGGTACGGCTTTAGTTACGGTTTTACTTAACCAATTCTGGTTAAGTAAAACAAAGTTAAAAGGTTTTTTGTTAGGAGAAAGAGTAATATGTATTTTGATTTCATTTTGCAAATAACATTTTTTATTCATACTCGTATCCTTGACACGCTTCTTTAGAAATTCAGAAAATTACGAAACTATTTTTTCATTTTTAAATTTTAGATTTTTTAACGAAGTTATTGGTTTTTTTACTTTTATTAATGAATTTTGCTTCATTAAATTATTTAAAAAATGAAAATCATTTTTTAAAACAAAATATTAAAATCACTACATTATAAGATCAGTAGTATAAAATAGAGTCATAAAAAAGGAATTTTTTTCATTATTCATTAACATTTTGGATCATTAGCCGGAAGAGCTGACAGTCGTGGTCGAGATAAGCAATATCGTCTTTTCCGCTGTGTTCGCTGTCGAGATGTTATTGAAGATCATAGCGGAGGGACCTTTTGGTTATATCAGCAATGGTTTCAACGTCTTCGACGGCATTGTTGTTGTTTTAAGGTATATTATCCGCTACACTATTTATTATTGTCATTTTAATCTTTCACTAAATATAAACATATTAAATATTTAAGTAATCTTTACAGCTAATCATCAAAAAAGAAAAGAAAATATTTATGAAAAAGCGAGACGTTGAAAAAAAAGCAAAGATTAAACCTTTCTATTTAATTATTCTTCTGTTTGAATCTAGTGTTGTTGAACTGTGCCAGTCCATGGTAGAAGAGAGGAGTGGCAGCTCGGGTTTGAGCGTACTCAGGACTTTTCGCTTGTTAAGGATTTTAAAGCTCGTGCGTTTTATGCCGAACCTACGAAGGCAACTGTTCGTTATGCTGCGCACTATGGATAACGTTGCCGTATTTTTTTCTCTTTTAGTACTATTCATCTTTATTTTCAGGTAAGCCAAACAACCGTAACTTTAATTTATTATCTCATCTATCTATAATTAGTAAGGATAATCTTTAAATTGAAAATTTATCAATCAAGGAAACTATCACTGAAAATTTCAGAGATTTAGTCAGTCGAGTAAATAATAGCGAAGGGAACAATAGATTTTTTACAGTTCTTACGTTACATCAGTTTTATATTTTTAGATTAAATTACTTCACTTATTATATTAAATTTTAAGGAAAACCGAGCTTTCTCGATAGGGACCACTTAAGAAATTGAAAACAATAGGGTGGCGCGGTCTTTGTAATAATGCCTCATTTTGCCAAAACTGCGCCTTCACGTTCGGAAAACCTTGGCTAAACTGAGAAGGGCAAGGAGAAAGTTTGGAAATTGCAAAGTTTTATCGCTCATAAAGCTTCTTTTATGGACTCATTGTCATTTCTCTAGCATGCATATATAATGTAATATTATCGTGTTTATTCAAAATTTTTCATGATTACTTAAAGAAAATCATTACCTTACCACAATGAGAAAGAGATTAAATTCACCAAGAAAGATAAAATAGGCAATAAAATAACGAAGAGAAGAAAGTTTAAATATAAAAGGGCGTTTTTCGTCAATTAATTAATTGTTAGATGGTCTCTGTAACGGAAGTGAGAAGAAAATCAAAGGAATTTAATGAATTCGAGTACGTTAACTTTGACACGACGCTGACGGTGTGAGATTGGTATAGTGACGATGTTGTTGGCACGTTCAGAGCTATTATTATATAAAAAAAATTCGATGGGATGCGCAAGCGTATTTCGCTAACGCATTGCCCCTCTACCCCGTTTATGGCTTGAGGCATCGAATATATACTATTACTATATATATATTTATTAGATATTTATACGTGTGTGCATGGTGCTTTTATATGCTGGAAATGTCTAGCGACAAGTCTAACGTACGGCTACTATTATATACTGTACAACTCTATCATTATTCGTGTATTACTTCGAGAATCTTCCACCTTTGTCACTCTTTGCTATATATTGAAAATTCAACCGAGTTATTTTCGAGAAAAAGCTTATGCTCGCTTGGTATCTGGCTTACAAATCTGTATTATCTTGAAGAAAACGTAGCAGCATACAAGGGAAAAACACTTTGCTTGTTGTACCTTCACGTAGATATGTTGAGTATTAATCTATAATTTTCTTCATTTACTTTTCGAATAAATCGTTTTTCATTTTATTTTTCTTCGTTTAAAGATTAAGTTATTAAATGAAAATAATGATTTATTACAAGATTTACATAAGTTTTTCATCACCTAGTCTAAAAATTTTATTTTAAAAATGATCTAACAATTTATTTATTTCAAGTAGCTTTGATGTTGCAATTATTTATCAGTTCATTTTTTAGGTACAATAAATAAAATGAGTTAAATCAATGGATTTATTAGTCTGCACTCAACAGTGGAAAATAAATGTTTGCTCGCAATCTGCATATAGAGTTAATTCGTAAGCCTTTGGCGTTCGTAATTTTCTTTGAATTCGAGCAAATATTTGTTTGCTGTGCAAGGCATAAATGATTGCATTCATTTAACTAATTGTGTTAGATGTATTTTAGCTTTGCTTTACAAAATAGTGTAATTAAAAAACAAGTCAAAGCTGCTTCTCTCTACCTAGAGCTCCTAAAATTCTTCTAAAAGTTTAAAAAAAAAAATATTTGAAAATACCTAAAATCTATGAAAAATAAGGAAAGCGAGGAAAAGCTGAATTTTCTCGAAACATAATGCATACCGCGCAGATTTCTATGAGCAGACGAAGGCCGCCTTGCCTTGATTATGATGCCTCGGTGTGTGGTCGTCGATATTAGAGAGCTTGCAAATGTTCGTTATATTCTCTTTCGTTTTCATTTATTGTCGATATCTCTCATAATACTTGACGAGTATCAAGTCTTCTGTACTTTTAAAACAGAATAAGTATTGATAATACAAATAATATATAGTTTTTAAATCAATTAATAGAAGTTTCTTCCATTATTTATAATTTTTATTTTTATACTTTCTCTATCTTTGAAGTATTTTCATTTCTATATTAAAAGTTGATCTATTGTCTTAGCAGCAAAATTTTATTTTTTCCTTTTGTCTTTCTATCTTTCTTTTGTATTAAGGATATTATTCGTTGGTAGAGCTTGTAATCATTTAGTTAGTTGTATGATCGTTTGGCAATTTGTGCTGATCGATGATTACTTTCCTCATAGCGTTTTTATTAAAGTTTGTATCTCGTTTGATATTGTTTATCGTTTCTTAATTTCATTATTACTGGGGTTTCTTCTTTTCGAAAAGCGGTTAGTTCAATGTTACTAATATTTTGTGTAGGTTATCGTATATAATAGTATATAATTTGTAGTGTTAATTTGAAATAATTCAATGCATAAATATAATTGAATTATTTTCTACTATTTTTTTCTTTCTACTTTAATAATTTTTAACGCGGCATTATCAAATCCAGGATATCCACAAAGCAAAAATGACTTAAAAAAGAGTTATTATTTCAATTTTTTTCAATAAGGTTATAACAATAGGTGAATAAGAGGAAAGGATTTAGTGGACCGGTATCACGAAAATCTGAAAGAGCAAAGCAAATGAAAAGCAGCTCCCTTGTAAGCAGATTTATAGGCTGCACCAGACCAAACTAGCACTGTATACAAAAAAAACCTGATAATGATCTAACTATACTGATTTTAGTCGAAAAAAGGACACCCCCAATGAATGAAGAAGTACATCGCACGTTTCGTTGTGTTGTAGTATACTCGGGATGAACCTGTTCGGTTGCAAATTCTGTGAAACGATGAATGGCAACTCTGACGTCGAGTGCGATAGAAAAAACTTTGACTCGTTGCTCTGGGCTATAGTGACCGTATTTCAGGTACTTACAGGCTTTATTTCAAAAAAGATTAAAATAACCAGGCCTTTGCATATTTTTTATCGTTCAAAGAAAAAGATAAATTAACAAAAAATGGGCCGTATGAACGATCTATAATATTGAATTTGATAAAATCGATAGGCTTACGAGAGCTGGAGCGTTTTTTCAAAAATTTGGATTGAACAAAGCTTTTCTACCTTTTATGTAGTAAATTATTTAATAATATTTTTGATACAATCTGTATTTATAAAATAACAAAGATGAACCAAAGATAAATTCAAAATCAAAATTTATAAATAAAATTTACCGTAGTTGCTTTTAATTTTTATAGATACGCTAGATCAATTTCAAGAAATCAAAAGCTACCTTATTGCTTTTCCAAAATGAAAAATAAGTAGACAAGATGTTCTCAAATAAAATAAAAACATAAAAAAGAACCAAATTTTTAATTAAAGCCCTCTTAGCCTAAAACATTTGAGTAACATTATAACAGTAGTATTATTAAAACACGTTCATACGAGACTCGTATATACCTTTCATCAGATCTTAACTCGTGCGTCTCTGCCTTATGATTTGACGAAGCGAAGGTAACGTATTTAGTCTCTTGGCATGTCCTCGTTCGCACAACGAGGAGACAGAAAGAGAGAGAGAGAAAGAGAGGGAGGAAAAACAATGACAAACTGTGTGATTTCTATTCGTTCTTTTTTTTTGTATATGTACATTGATACATAAAAAAATTTTGCTCGCTTATTCACGACGCCAATTCAGTGTGGCGCTGTATTATCACACGATCTGTCTTTTCCTGTGACATAGATTTTTTTAAGATAAATTTTTTTCAAGTGCATTCGTTAATAACGTAATATTTTTTTGAGAAAGAGTAACAAAAAGCATGCTGTTGATCGCTATAACTCGCAAAAAAATTAGCCGCGCGTGCTTTTCGCATCTGCTTTGAATATGTACACGTACTTGATTTATTCGAGAAATTGCCGAATGTGTTGAACGTAGATGAGCCGTACTTTGGTAGCTCATATTTAGTGGCCACATAGAGACGCCTCTTTTTGCCGTGCCGGAGAAAATATTCTGCACTTTTGGTCTTCATTCGTGGATAAAAAAATGAAAAAATGAATACCATCTCACGCAATTGTGTGAAAACTTTTCTCCGGAACGATTCTCGTCGCTTAACGGCGAGCGCCTCGCATTTTATATAAAAACATTGACGTTATATTCTTGTGTCGTAATGTGTGTGTTTTTTAACTTAGAGTGTTAAAAGAAAAGAGCGCCAGTTCTTTTTAATGAGCTTTCGCTCTCCGCGCTTTTGCGAAAAAAAAGCTGATCTTTTTTGAAGCGCGCGGAGGGCGAGTCTCTTTTTGCTGTGAGCTTTTACACTACACAACTCTGAAAGTGTTGTTGCTTATATAGACTTATTTTTTCTCACTTGACTATGATGTTATTACTTACCGTAGCGATTATATACATTTTACAACTCTATCAATGCCACAGAGCACACGTTAGGCTTTTCACCGAGCTATTTTTTGTCACTTCGATGTCGTAGTGAATTATATACTTCTTTCACTTACTGTGTAATGTAATTACAACAAAATAGACTGGAACAAGACATATACTATTACTGTTATTAGTGCAACTTTTTGGATACTGAGGGGCCTTCGAAACTCATTTCTCTCGATTATACTGAATACTTTTTTCGGCGGTTGTGCAGCTTGTGGTTATTAGTCGTAGTTTTCTTTATTAAAAATAATACTGTACGTGTATTTTAATAACTTACTATAGAAATTTAGTTATTGCTTAAATACTAGTAAAGAATATGTCAAACAAGTATCTTTAAACAAAACAAGACGAAGAAACTTTGTTTATTTACAGTTAATAATGCATATTTTTCTAAGAGATGCAAGTACTAGTGATGTTACTTAAAGAATAGAATCAATTTATTAGTAATTATATTCACAAAATTGTAATATTTACAAACAGTAGAGTCAAATAAATAACAGTCCATTAATTATAATACGTTAAAATATACTAAGTAGAACATAAATACAATCATAAAATATAGGTACAAAGGAAGCATGCCATTGATTAATCACTTTCGTATATTTCATATATTTTGATATGCAAAATTCAGATTATAATCCACTCAATTTGCAATGCATCAATTATGCATTAAATCAAGTGAATACTTTGTTTTATCAGGATGAGAAAAGCAAAACACTTTAAACTTAATTAATTTTCCTTGTTTATTAAATGCAAGCATAGCCTTCAGTATCCCTATTTATTTATTCATAATTTATGAAATGAGAAAATGAACATAAATTCAACTTTATTATTAAATAATAAGGTCGAGAAATTATTAAATACTGCAACGATTGTTTCTTTCTTTTTTGACATTTTCAACTGCCGAGTATTAAACAACGTAAATATTCAACTATAGCATAAAGTTTCTGGAAAAAGCTGCATTATACGGATAATGCATAAGAAAAGATGCGCCTTCGAGATTGTTCTCTGAATAATTTAAACTACGACTGCATCCGAACCACGGCGCGCACAACGCAGCCTCTAATCTTATCCGTAGTTCTTCCGCAGTATTCCATTATACTTGACTGCTTTGCATGTTGGTGTGTGCCTCTCTACTACATATATACTTCTCGATGTGAATTGTACCGCTAACGTCGTTGACACGTTATATACACTCGTAAATTACAAAAATTTTGATGATCTATTGCAAAACGAAAAATAAAAAAAAATTCTCACAACGCGAAATTAACTATATTAGACTGTTGAAAACTGGATTGAACAGGAACCAGATTAGTACTGTTTCAAAGTGAACATTGAAATATTAAAGACGACAACGCACACGATAATGAAACAAACGAAATCTTCTCAGTTAGTTATTCAATGACCACAACGAACAAACGCCAACAACAAAACATACAGTAGACAATGATAGTAAGAAAATAAAATTATAATGAGAAAAATAATAATCACAAAAAGTAATAGTAAAATAAATGAAAAAAAAAACATGCATTCATACATGTCTGGATCGCACTTTTGACATTAACAACACGACGTTAATCCCTTAGCAAAACCTTGTTGAAACCAACTATCCGCAAAATCAATTAGAAATGAATCGAGAGTTCGAGAGCCCATCGCAACATATATATAAATATAATTATAAATACTCGCCATTAAATTCACAATCACACGTCCGAAATAATATTATATTTTTATCCTTCGGTAGCTAGTAATTTTATACTTAGGTCAAGTAGCTAGTAAAACATGAACAAGCATATTTTTTATTATCTATATAAATAAACTGAAAACAATCGGAGCGCGATGCCAAAGAAAGGAATACGGCTGCCGTTAGTTTTTTTTTCCTTCATGCGTAATTTCAAGCGGTTTTTGCGTGAAGTGTTGGTGTGCGCTTGCAAGTTACAATGCGAGAGGAAGGAAATGGAAAAACGGTGTCGCGCTCCGACTGCACATGAGAGAGAAAAATGCAGTATATATATATATTACTCCGCACCACATATATTATTGAATCCCAATGACGATTCGTGTATGAAAAGAGAATGTAGCTATTATTTTATTTCTTTTTTATTAATTTTTTTTTCTATAAGAGACAATGAATAATGAACCCTTTATACTATATTCAGTCTTAGAGAGTTTTAATGTTATACTCGCAGTTTCTTTTTTTTTTATTCCCGTTGTGAATTTATCATCCACTTCACGACAGCATCACCCGAAAAAGTCTCGCTAGTGACCTTACGAGAACGTCAACCGACAAGTTTGTAAATAATATTAATTACAGCGGTATAATTAATGCCGAGCTTTGCCTGCCTTCGTTACATTTATGAAATGTAAGTAGAGCACGCATTTTTAATTAAAATAACAGGCAAAACTGCTACTCGCTTTCGAGCTAAAAAAATTTAATCGCACACTTTAATCTCTCTTGTACAAAGAATGTTTAAAGTTATTATTTCCATTGGCTAAGTTTAAAGGTTTTAAAAATCTTCTTAGGAAATATTATTTTATAAATGAATAAGTCTAAAATTTTAGTGAAATAAAATTAAAGAATTTTTCGGTTGACATTTTGTAAGACGAGCACACAACTCAACATTCTGCAATGAATGGTACTTGTTAACTCTTCTGTTCACTTGATTCATGCATCTAACGCGAAGTAGTTTAAAATACTTCGAAACCACTAATAATTCACTAAGAGTTAAATGAATAGAAAAGCAATGAGAAATTAATAATACATATCAAATATACATGTTTGATACACGCAATTGTACTATTTTGCTTTTACTTGACACGTAATGTGTATACCTACACGTTTTTTTTTCATATATATTATGTATTTGGTGATGCCGATTTTGCAGAATGTAATTTATTCGAGCTTTTTTAAGCGACATCGACATCGCTATTTTATTAGACATTTTTTCGCTTAATGCTGCTCGCAGAGCTTGCCCATCGATTTATGCGAATTACGAAGTGATCTCTTTTCACTTATCGTATTCTGACTTTGGAAAAGTTTTGTCCTCGTATCTTTTATGCGATAACACATTTGCATTTTCTACAGTCTTGATTGTATTCAAATGATTTTTATAATCGTAACAGATGTAGTTTATCAAAGAAAACTTTTTCTATCTAATTTGAGTTTGGTTGAATATAAACGTCTTTTGCTAAATTTTGACTCGCTTATAATATCAAGACTGTCATGTACAGAATCATTACAAAACTCATGCATAAATTCACTCATAACACATTTGAATTAATCTTTTAAACATGAAGTTTGGAATATAAGTAAATGTAGATTTTTTTCAAATTTTTTTCTTAGATTTCTTTATTTGTGATATACATAAGCATTAAACATAGATTCCTATGCTTTCTGCATCATTTCTGCGATGACCTAATTTTTCCAAATTTGATATAATACGATAAGATCAAAAATGGAATATTTTCTAAAATTTTATATTATATAGTCGGTATATCTAAGATATTATTTTTGCTGAGTTTAATAACAAACACTTGTATGCACTGGTATTTATTAACATCAGTCTATTTCAAAATTATGGATTTTCAATTTTATAATCTTTTAAATATCCTCGCTCGTTTAATAATTTCTTTACAAGTTTATCCTAACATCTTTCCAAGTAAGCACCGAGAATTAAAAACCCACTAAAAAAACTCGTAATTCGTAAAAAATCGCATTAATCACCGAAAGAATCGATGGGCCAGCTTTCCAAAGACAAAAGCCCGATAAAGAAAAAAAAAAGGCCGCCTTTGCGTGCGCCGAGTCCACGATGATGTGTGAATAAGGCCAGCACGCCTTGGCGCCTCCTCGTCCACCCCCTTGCGGAAGAAACAGTTGTGTACTTTAGGCCCTGGGGGATTGTGTCTCGGTTGCAGTATCCTAGGGATGTACCTGTTCGGGGGTAAGTTTTGCATGTGGGCGGACCGGAGTCGGCCCTGTACCTGTGCCGAGGTGGTCTCGCGCCACCCGTTGTGTCGCTGTGATCGCAAACATTTCAACGACATCGTCTGGGCACTTGTAACCGTCTTTCAGGTACCACTGTTCCCTTTTTTCTCACTCTATAATACTCTACTCTATCTCATTTATACTACTACTCTGACTTTTTTCTACACACACATTATGTATATCTCTCTCTCTCTCTTTTTCTCTTCCACTCTCTCCCTCTCACTTACTCTAGTTCACTCTTTGATTCACTTGCACCCATAAGTCAAATGCGTCTTTGTTCTCTCCCACACGATCTACTCTATGATACACATTCTGATTATTTTTTCGCCTACGCCCTGCAGTAAATAAAGCCGCGTAGTTTTATCGCCTGGAAAATTCGGATGTGAAATCAGGTAGAATCATTGTTATTGCCATGGATATTTTCGTCTGCTATATGTAAAAATAAAAGATCATGTAATATCTTGTTATGATCGCGTAATGACATATTGATTTCAATTCTATTTTTAATAAATTATGTTTCATCATTTGTGAGATAAAAAATATTAATGATAAGAAAGTAACATTTTTTTTATAATGGAAAATTCTATATTTTTTTATTTATATTTAAATCACGAATTCTAGATTTTTTATTTTACCACTGTAAACTAACTATATTTTATTATATACATGTAAAAAGTGCAAAAGTATCCATGTGAAACCGTGCGTGGTTTTTGATTCTCCGAATTCACCTGACGGTAAAACCATCTGGCTTGTTTTTAAGGGTCGATCAGATTTATTAACACTTATATTTTGCGCGTGTTTTTTTACATCTACATTTATACGCGTACGTGCGAACGGAAATTGTATAGTATGTATACGAAGCCGAGCTGAAATTGACTGTGACGTTATTAACTGTATACATCGGGCTTTATCGTTTTTGCAGCTGGAATTCCATCACGAAAGAAATCTCGTGTATGTGTTTTTTTTTCACATTTATTTTCTGTGCTGTTTTTATTGTCCTTTTTTGTCACAAGGTCGTTAACACGAAATCTCACTCGCTGATATATATATTATATACAGACTTGCTCTTTTTGTTATCGTTTGAATGGTTAATTTTTATATAAAAGTTTTTTAATATAAATCTTGCTTTGTAAATAAACGCTTTATCGTGCTTATATTTTTACTTATCGACTTTTTTTTAAAACCATAATGATCTTTTTCTTCGCTCGAATTGTAGCTTTTAAGAATTCTGCATAAAACTTGATATAGAGTACGTTTTTTCTTTTTTGAAAGGAAAGTACAGTTTTTTAAAAGCTTCTTATCTTTCAATCTCAACTTTCTTCAGAGACGATACGCTTACTATTCGCTCAAGTTCGATTTATCATCTCTTTATTATGTCACGCTGAAATCATTTCACTGGTAATGACAAACGGTTCCTCGAGACTAATTGATATTTCTTCAGCAGCTGCATACCTAATTATTCATTCAACATTTTATTACATTTTTCATTTCGATGCATACAAATGGATCGAATAATAAAAGCCCTTCCAAAAAAAAGCCACTGAAGAAGATTAATTACAATCGAAGAACTCGAGATTGCAACATTCGCACCAATATCAAAACGTAAAAATTATTCGAGAATTAATAATAAAGGCCGGCAAAGCGCAAGCTGAATAAGATAAATCGAACTTCGCCAACGTTAACGAAACACCTTAATTCTCGCATTACGCTCCCTGCTTTTCTTTTATGCAGATACTGACGCAGGAGGACTGGAACGTCGTTCTGTTTAACGGGATGCAGAAAACGTCCCACTGGGCCGCTCTGTACTTCGTTGCTCTAATGACCTTCGGTAACTACGTGCTCTTCAATTTACTGGTCGCTATCTTGGTCGAGGGCTTTTCCTCCGAGGTAAACCCAATTCCGGGCTTCTCTATTAAATACGTTTATACGATTATATATTTGTTTACCTATAAAGCGCAGCCGGCGCTTTAGCAATTTCGAAATAAAGCTGTTTTTCACTTGCCTTG
The DNA here is from genome assembly GCA_030522685.1 of Eupelmus azureus. Classification (NCBI taxonomy): domain Eukaryota; kingdom Metazoa; phylum Arthropoda; class Insecta; order Hymenoptera; family Eupelmidae; genus Eupelmus; species Eupelmus azureus. Next base: position 1,504 of record JAPYZA010002199.1, on the reverse strand, counting down.
AAAATAAATGGGGGAATTAATGCTGCTTATTTTGTAATTATTATTGCACTTGAATTGGCATAAAAACGCGAATAAAGATAAAGGGTAAAGCGAAGAATTATCTTGAAATTTTTATTGATGCGATTACGTTAAAATATCTTGATATACGCACGGAAAGTAATAGTCGCATTAAAAGATTTTTTATTAAATATACTATTCCAACAATTAAGATAAAAATTTTTAATGTACACTCGTAACACTTAATTGAATATAAAATCACGGATTACAATTGCGCTGATTTACATAATATTCCCAGCGGATTTTTCCATTTATATGAAAATGAAGCTTCTTCCAGCGAAATTAAAAAAATGCCCGCTCATCCACTCCTAAAAACAAATTTTCGTTACCATTTCAGAGAAATGAAAGGCGCGAGCGAGAGCAAAGGGAATTAGCCAAGCTCGCGGCGAAGGAAGCCGGGCTAGGTAGCGAAGAGGGATCCTCCAGAATCTCGCGATCTCACTCTATTTCCGATAGCGACACTTACACACAGGTACAGAAAAACCTTTAGCCCCGCTTTATCGACTTTCGCCTCAATGTATATACATAATCGATAGACCACATCAGTCGAGTAGAAAATTTTAATGAATTCTATTTTCGCTCTCACGAGAGAGCTTGGAGTGTGATCGAATATCTAGTTTGATCAATTAATAAGGAAAAAAAATGTTACAATACATTTTTGAAAAGTTGCTGTAAAGAACTTACAAATTTTTCAATAACTAGTCTAATTAAAAAGGGGTTATTATAGCTCCTTCTTTGCATCTACATTTATACGCGTACGTACGTTTCGTTGTAAAAGTATAATAAACTTTTTTGTTTGTATAAACATATTATATATTATAAATTATATAAAAAAATTGATTATTATAATTATTTTAGTCAAGTATATAGTTTTATAATATTTATTATTCTACTAATGTAAATTCCTCACTATCAAAAAAACATTTCCAAATACTATTTCATTACATCTTCATTACCATTATCAAACAAGCGGTATCAAATAAAACAAACTATACGACAAACAAATCTCCCTCGTGGCCCAATCCTTAACACGCATCCTTTCAAGGATCAAAAGAACTCCTGGCAGAGCTGCGACGACCTGCGCAAGTACAAGGACTACAACTACAGCCGCGACAGCAAGCACAACGCCTGGAAGCAGCACCCCTACGACGAGCCCAAGTGCAACATCCAGAAGGAGAGCAAAATGATGGCTGGGCCCCAGCCGCCGATCATCACGCACACGGCGGCTACGCCCCAGGACTCGCCCAACACCACCCTGGACACCGGCTATCGGGACCTCAACTTCCGCGCCATTTATCCGACGACACTGTCGATCGAGTCCATCGATCGATCGTCCGTGAGTCTTTCTCATTCTTGGGTTTTGATTTGATTGTGTAGAGTTGATGTCTTTTAATGATTCATATTAACAAATTCATTTAGTTCTATTTATTTTTATAAATACTGTTTT
>JAPYZA010002198.1:0-18138 GCA_030522685.1 Eupelmus azureus | reverse complement strand
ACCAAATAATTATCTGTGAACAGAGCCAATGCAGCATTTATTCGGGTTTTCTCAAGCCACCTGACAACAACAACAAAAACACAACAAATAATTTAGTCAGTCAGTCTTCGAGGCGCATCAGTCTCGTTACTGCCGCTGTTAATTCTTCCACGCAGAAAGAACCTTTTAGTTCAAGGTAGAGTACAATTCGACTTCTTTAATTACCTTACACCAAATATTTATCAATCCCAAATTTTTATATTCTCAAAAAAATGTCGCTAGTTAAAAAGAAAATTAATAACAAAGCGCTAATAAAACAGCTCTTTTTCTGAAAGCCCCAAAAAACTAGCCGTTACAAAAAGCCTCGTGAGTAAGAAAAAGCGCCGCTTTAAAGCTCGAAGGTAAAATGAAAATTAATCAAAGCTCGTGGGGGGAAGCAAGAGTCGTAGAAAGAAGCTCGGGGAAAAACTCGCGTAATCGAGTGATTCTCGAAATCATTGAGAGGTCCTTTGTCCCGCAGCCCGCCGAGAATTCAAAGGGGATATTCTTGGCGCTTGTCAAGGCCTTCTTTAAGGAGAAAAAGGTGGTCCCAGTGGGAGGAGGAGCCGCCCGGCCAGGCCATGATCCTCAATAACGGAAGAAGTAACGTCGGTCACAAGTCCTTGTAAGTTTCTTTATCCCGGAGCGCGATAGCGCTGTAAGAATTAGTATACCTTACTCGACTTATGTCCCGTGTTCCCCGGCGAACGAGCGCGGAAAAAGTGCCCCGGGCGCACTTTATCAAAGTCTCGGTGAATCGGATATGTGTCACGGCGGTTTTGCATTTCGAGACCGAGAGCGAAATGTGTATCGATCGCTGGGGGGGCATGAATCGGCTTTAGCTTGGAAAGGAATTTCTGAGGAAATAGTTTATGACAATTTGATGTGTTTATTAGTTGGGACGGGTTGCCGGCGGTGTGATAGGTTTATTGGTCTTGTTTTGATTAATTGCGATTTTGGTGATGTATTGTTATTTTTGTTGGATTTATGATGTATTAAAATTTGAAGTTTTAGCTAAACTCACACTTCAGTTTGTTTGAAAAATCTTGATAAAGTTTTACGTGCCGGGAAGTAATCAGTCTAGTTTTATGTAGATACGTATCTTTCAGACTTTACAATTTTTCATAGACTGCGATTAAAGTCACATTTCCTAGAATGTTAGATCTGAAGATTATTAATGGTCCAAGATTTGTATCTGTATTTTGTCAACTTCATCTACGTTATATTTTTAAGTAAATCAATTCGTGCTCTAAATAGTTTTTCATCCATTACAGCGCACTTGATTATTCAAATTTAAGTCGTATGTTATTTACACGTGAAATATATTCTTGTATATCAATTCAAATCTTTTTGACAATAGTTATAAAAGTTATTAGTTTTAAGTGTTCAAAATAAGTGGATAGTACCTAAGAAATATAAAATAAATGAATTACAGAAGTTGCGGAGATTACACTAATTATAACGGTGGTTATCTTCACGGTTCCATAAGAAATGATACTCAGCGCGATGTACCGAACAATCGCACAACTGCCATGACAACTAACAATTGTAGCCTTAGTCCTAACAATTCCATAAGAAGTCGACGATCTTCTATTCATAGGTACACACCAACGTCCAATCAAGTAAGTATTTTTCCTTACTATTAAACAATAACCATCAATTTCGTCAATCATCCCCATTACCATTTCAAATACTTATCATCCAAACTCCTATTTACATAAACTCTCCCTTTCATCTTAACAAAAGAACAACAAAATCCCATCAATCACCCCCGCAAAATTCACCCCATCAAACCCGGCCGACCAAACCCCGACCTGCACTACTTACTCCTCACTTCGCAGATGCGCTGGACGGACGAGCTATCTCGTCGCAACTCCCTGCGCGGCTACGAGGGCATCCAGTCCCGCAAAATCATGCCGTTCGACGAGGTGCCCCTCAGCTCGACGCCTCGCACCATCAACAACCTGACCATCGAGACAGGCCCGCTGCCGCGCGTCAAGTGTCTGCCCGAGGACGAGACGGCCGAGCAGCAACAGCAGCAATTACAGCAACAGGGCACCGGCGAGCAGACGCCACCCACGTCGAATGGGCATGCTGAGAGCGCCGGTAGCATCGAGCGGATCAAGAAGATCTTCATGTTCTTCGAGCCCAAGGGCTGCCTCAAGGAGCGCGACGACTACTCGCTCTACCTGTTTCCTCAGAATAATAGGTGGGTTGGGAGTGGATTGTTGCTACTTTGTGATTTTTGTTTAGTTTGATTGGTGAATGTTTTAGTTTTTAATGGTTCTTAGGCATTTTACTTGATAAGCAATCTGAAAATTAGGTAAGAATGCTCAACAGGTATAACTTTACGCAGTATAAAGAAATAATAATTCAGATAAATTAACTTTTGTTATCATTCTTTTATTTAATTTAGTACTTTGCAGCATTTTTCCTATGCAATCAAATCAGGGATCAGAATTAAAAAGAGTTTTTTTGCAGGTTTCGTATCTTTTGCAGTTGGTTTGTCGAACAAAAGTGGTTTGACAATGTAGTGCTGTTATTCATCGGTTTAAATTGCATAACACTGGCAATGGAAAGACCGAACATTCCGCCCGACAGCAAAGAAAGACTATTTCTTGCTAGCGCCAATTACGTTTTTACCGCAGTATTCGCTGTGGAAATGTTTGTTAAGGTAAAACTCATTTTTATTATTACATTCCTAAAGCATTTAATAACACCGCTTGAAACTGCAAAATTGTATTAGCATTTTTATATCATCTTAAATTAAAAACAATTAGCCTAATTGTGTACGAGTAAGAAATGGCATTTTGATTATTACAGGAATAAAGCATAGTTATCGTGTTTTCAACTAATTATGCTTTAAATTCCCATCGTCTAAAATAATTAACATTTATAATTTTAAACCGTGCAAAAAATGCATTCTACATAATAAAATAAAAAAACTTTAACTACGTCAAACGAGAACGATGTAGTCATGAATGGCTGTAACAATAAGAAAAAAAAATTCTCATCCGCGACATAGAATCTTTTTTATCGAGCACGCTCAGTGTGTATTTTTTTTATCTTTTTCTAGATCGCGCGAGAAAGTTACGAAGCGCGCGAAATTTTTTTCCCCTCTCATATTTTTTTTTTTCGTCTACTTATACGGTAATGATTCGCTCCATTTGCAGGTCGTTGCAGCGGGAATGCTTTACGGCACGAACGCTTACTTTACGTCAGGATGGAACATAATGGATGGGTCGCTTGTGGTAATTTCTATAATCGATCTTGGTATGTCCCTCCTTTCTTCGAGCAGCCCCCGGATATTCGGCATTCTGAGGGTGAGAACAAAATCATCCGATCACTTTGACTTTTGCTATTGAGATGTACAGCTCTTCATTTTTTCTTTTGGCTTTGGTATCGAGTCATGTTATTCTGGTATTGATTGGCCTTATGAATGCAATGGCCTATATTTTCCGAAATTGCAGATATCTTATGAATCAGTTAATAAACGTGACAGTTACATAATAATAAATTTCAGTTCTGTAATATGAAAGTGTATCTTAAATATTGATAAATGATTATTAGAATGTTGTAAATTATGTAATATTTATGAGAATGACATAATTGTTTTACGATTGGTTGAATATTATTTATTTCAGTCATTACATAAACTATATTTAAAAAATATATACAAATAATTTTTAAAAATTTTACTTTTTTCAAAACAATTTTCAATTTTATTAATTTTAAAATATAGGCTAATAAATATACCATAATAATTTTAAAAATTATAAAAAAATTATCATGTTAACTGCAACATATTCATTATACATACTCATAAATTTTTTATTGCTTTCTATATGCGAACAAATGAAATAAAATCATTTCAATATTGGTAAAAAAAAAACATTATTACTGCATATAATCAACCAAATTCAAATATTCAAACTGATTAATCTCTACCAAACCCAAAAGCAAAAACAAACTCTCCAACTATTCAACCCAAAAACCTTCCCCCACCCAAACTCATCTCTCCCATTCAACAAAAGGTCTTCCGGCTGCTGCGGTCTCTAAGACCACTGCGCGTAATAAACCGAGCGCCCGGACTAAAACTCGTCGTGCAAACTCTGCTCTCCTCGCTCCGGCCCATCGGCAACATCGTCCTCATCTGCTGCACCTTCTTCGTCATCTTCGGCATCCTCGGGGTGCAGCTGTTCAAGGGCGCGTTCTACTACTGCGAGGGCCCCGACATCAAAACGGTGCGCAACAAGACCGACTGCCTGGCCGATAAGCGCAACGTCTGGCTCAACCGGAAGTACAACTTCGACGATCTCGGCAAGGCGCTCATGTCGCTCTTTGTGCTCTCGTCAAGAGACGGCTGGGTCAACATCATGTATACGGGCCTGGATGCCGTCGGCGTCGATCAGCAGGTATGATTCTGGGCTATTGAGCTTTTGTGGGTGATGTGGGGGTGGATAAGATCTATTGTTCGGGGATGTCGATTGATGTGGGAGTGAAAGGTTTCGTTGCGATTCTTTATTGGTAATGGGTTTGTGCGAATTGTTTAAATGGTCGGTTTGCTTTACAGGCTGTTTTGATTGATTAAAAATTTATAGGTATCAGTTGGCACGTGTATATTCGTTATTTACTAATTTTAGAACTTGAAAGCTCGTAATGGTACCTGGCAAAGTAAAGCAGTGATTAATGGCTCAGATTAAATATAAACTACGCCGGGAGTTCTATTTTCGAAAGAAAGCGGCTATTTTCATTCGAGATTATCGAGATTTACATATTTATTAGTGAATTTAAATTAATTTGAATATCGCCGCCGCCCGCATAAAACGACACTCGTTTTTTATTTCCACAGCCAATAGAAAATTATTCAGAATGGAGATTGCTCTATTTCATCGCTTTCATCTTGTTGGTCGGCTTTTTCGTGCTGAACATGTTCGTCGGCGTTGTTGTTGAAAATTTTCATAGATGTCGCGAGGAGCAGGAGAAAGAGGAGCGAGTCAGAAGGGCCGCTAAACGTGCATTGCAGATGGAAAAGAAACGAAGAAGTAAGTTTAATTAAACTAATGCCATACTTATTAATTTACCTAAAAAGTATGAAAATTCGAAAAAAATAATGAATCTTCGCAATTTCAGAAATGCACGAACCGCCTTATTACACTAATTACTCAAAGTCACGCCTCTTCGTCCACAACGTCGTTACGTCCAAGTACTTCGATCTCGCGATAGCGGCGGTGATCGGGCTCAACGTCGTAACGATGGCGATGGAGTTTTATATGATGCCGAAAGCCTTGACCTACGCCCTTAAAATATTCAACTACTTCTTCACCGCCGTTTTTATTCTCGAATCCTTCATGAAGCTGCTGGCCCTCGGACTTCATCTCTACCTAAAGGACAAGTTAGTTAACGCTCCGTTTAACTTAACGATCCCTTCCGTCTCTCTCTCCCACGGCTTTACTAATCCACGCTTCAATAAACCCTTGATGTTTCTTGCAGATGGAATCAGCTGGACATCGGCATTGTGATACTCTCGGTGGTGGGGATCGTGCTGGAGGAGGTCGAGTCCAAAATCATTCCGATTAATCCGACCATCATTCGCGTTATGAGGGTTCTGAGAATAGCGAGAGGTCGGTACTTTGATCTCGTATCAAGGATGTTTCCGCTTTTTGGCTCGAGGAGTGCGTGAGAAAGTGACTTTTTGTGTTTTAGTGTTGAAGCTGTTGAAAATGGCGAAGGGCATTCGAGCGTTGTTGGACACGGTGATGCAGGCGTTGCCGCAGGTTGGCAATCTCGGTCTGCTTTTCTTCCTGCTGTTCTTTATTTTTGCCGCGCTTGGGGTCGAGCTCTTCGGGCGTTTAGGTATGTTGGACACTTAGTTTATGTTGCATGAAAGGTATATTTGAAATATTAAATTTTATACTTGTAGTGTTTCAAAGTTCATATCGTCAAGCATTTTAAAATGGAAAATGTTATGTATGATTTTCGTTGTGTTAATTTGTTCTACTTATACACCTTATTTTTCATGATAGATTTCTTAATTTATATTAATATTTAAATTATTTAAAAATGAGAATATGTATCTTGTATTAGCAGACATTTGCGAAAATTCTTAAAAAGTAATAGTCAAGGGAAACATAAACCTTTCATCAGGTTAATAAAAAATTTAAAGTACAAAAGGAAAATACATAAGAAAAATGGTCTATGTCAATTATAAATAAGGCATTGAGAAGTCAAGGGGAGTAAGTCACTTCTTGTAAAAACTTTTTATTTGATTTCTAGTTAAGTTAACATCAAAAGAATATGTAATATTCTCTCTGCAGTCACATACATTAGGAATAAATTAAACAGATAAATGATATACTGTATATTTTTAAAACTAAATCTAACTGACTTCCAAAAAATCATATTTCTGAAATGCTATATTTAAATATTTCTTATTCACAGCATTTCAACTATAATCTACAGAAAAGTATTAACAATAATCGCAAAATGTGAAAAATTTCTATAGATTTTCCTATAAAACATAGTCACATTTTACACTTAACGATTCCGCAAATACATCGACCTGAAGCATTAAAACCATAATTTCCGATACACAATCCCCCGACTCACCCACCCATAAAACACTCCTCTCCGCGCAAACGTCTTTACAACCGATTAATCGCCGACAAACAACCCTCTCTATCCTCCCTCTCACAGAATGCAGCGACGAAATGCCATGCCAAGGACTGGGCGAGCACGCGCACTTCAGCAACTTCGGCATGGCGTTCCTCACGCTGTTCCGGGTGGCGACGGGCGACAATTGGAACGGCATAATGAAGGACACGCTGCGCGACAATTGCGACGACGCCGCCGACTGCGTCAAGAATTGCTGCGTCAGCAACATCATAGCGCCCATTTTCTTCGTCATATTCGTCCTAATGGCGCAATTCGTGCTGGTCAACGTCGTCGTGGCTGTGCTTATGAAGCACCTCGAGGAGAGCCATAAGCAGGTACGTTGAGGGCTGGTTTTTGCGTTGGATATTCGACGCAGGGGATGCCTCTGTTTTGCCGGACTTTTTTGACTATTGACAGTTTTTTATAAAGTATATCTTTGATAGGAGAACATAATTATTCGCTTTCATTCGTGAGATGGCAGTATCTTGGCAGAATGGCAGTACTTTTCTTGCAAATTTGATATACTTATGAATTTATATATACTTATATGCTGCACGGCATGTCGCTTTCGTATTGAACTTGCGCTCGGATGCGATTTTTCTACGATTATTCATATATACTTATATACTAGTACAGCTTTTTAATTCTGGGTAAATTGATAATAATGTGGCAATAAAACGAATTTCTCCACTCTTTTGAACAATGTTTAATATTTGCTCTTATTTTATGCTGTTTCTTGAAAAATTTGGCAAAAATCCATGTTGCACTGTTGAAAATAATAGATTACAAATACTAGTTCTCAGAGTTAATTCTTTTTAATCGATTAAAATGTGTGTAAATAATAAAAGACAAATAATACAGTCAAATCTGCTACTGAAATCTCAATTTACCCTGCGTAGAGAAAATAGTCATAATAAAATTTGTCCTCTTGATAACGACTATCAATGTAATTTTCATCCTTAAAACAAAATCACATTGCTTTAAACTATTTTTAATAATTAAATAATCAAAAAAATTCTTTTTAATATTTTTATTAACGAAAAAAGTTATTATATACACATTTGTAACTTTTACTCTAAAGTATTTCAGAAATAAATTTCAGACTACAAATTAAATTTATTACAAAATTGAATAACATGTAAAGTAATAGAAAATAAATTAAATTGTCAAGTTTATTACAATAACTTGAAAACAAAATCCTAATTTTATTTTCTTGTCTAAGGTAAGCTTTACCGAGTTGTAGAGGAAAATTAACAGAAGTAAACTTTCCTTACTACAATTAATTTTCATACAGGCTTTCCCTAAAACTCTTATTACGACTATTCTCTCGCTTAATTAAATCTAGCCTTTTGGTAACTTAGCGCAGTCACTTTGCTAATTTCTTTGAAATCCAATTACTCGAAAAGCCATTAATAACAATAGCCTAGCAATCAAAATAACTCAATAACAAATCATAACCGCGCCTCACGAAAAAAAAACCGCAAAGAACGAAAAAACCTCAAGCTTCCTCTCGAGCTCAACGAGACATAAAAAAAAACACCCCGAGCAGCGCACACGTCACTGTCCTATCCGCGTAAAACTGAGTGTGTGCGTGATTATTAAAGATGGAAGATGAGCTTGACATGGAAACGCAACTGGAGCGCGAGTTCGCCGCCGAGCAGGAGGAGCTGCTCGAGGTGGAGGAGGAGGAGGAAGAGGAGGAGGAGAACGAGGCGGCCGTCAGCCTGGAGGTCGCCAAGAGGAAGGAAAAGGAAGCGCTGATGGAGGAGAACGAGGCAGCGCTCGAGGCGGCCGAGCGCGAGGGAAGCGACGAGTTTGCGGGCTTGGCCAGGCCGGGCCTGTCGAAGGTCCGCTCGCTGCCCTCGAATTTCACTTACAATCCGCCGGCCGAGAGAGAGAAAACCCACGACGGTATTGTTTCGTCACGATCATTAGCTGCTTAAACTGTCACGGTTTTTTTTTCTGGTTTTCCTTTTTGTTCGTTACTCTGTTTTGCTTTAAAGATCTCTTTGATTGCGATGATTTTATAAGATTCTGGCGAGACTTTTTTCATTTCTTTAAGAGACAACTTTTTCATCTTCTTTTACAGAAAACTTAGTTTTAACAGCGCATGGTTTTTCGACTTCGATGATAGACTTTTATTTCTTAAGATTTCTATCTTTATCCGACCTTATTGAAGGTAAAATCAATAAACGTCAGTCTGGTTGGAAAATTTTAATACTTTATCCTTTCTATCTTTCACTTTCACCCTCCTCACGATTTATTATGTTTCTGTAATGACAATATGAAGAAAAAGTACGAGAAAAAATCCCGTAAACTTTGCGTATCGAGTGTAACTAGATATATAAATTCTTTTTACTACTTTAAATATTATCTCGCAGCGTTGCATCTAATATAAAATATTACGAGATTTTTTTTCTATTTCACCTTTTACTGCTTCTCAAAACACCAATTTTTTAATAAATTTGCTTGTTTTAATTAAATTATTCTAAAGTATGAATAAAGCACATCGTGCTAAAAAGATACTTTTACTTATTTTTTATTAATTAAAAATAATTACATTCCCTGGTAGTTTTATTTCATATTTTCTCGTATTATTAAAATTAGATTAATGGAATATTATTAATTAAAATAAACTATGTTGTAATTGAATTATTTAATAAATTGTTATAATTTACTTTTACATAATCTACACATTACTATAATTATTTTCATTAAAGTATTAAAACTGCAAAATTAGATAATACATTTTATACAAATTTTTATAATTAAAATTTTTAAGATTAAAAAAGTATCTATAACCGAAATAATTGTGTATTAATTTGATACTTCGATCTAAAGAAAGAAGTTTTTAAAAATAAGAATGTTTTATTACATTATTACAAATGTCACTCGTCAGACTTGCCCCCTAATCGAGGTACATACACACACTCGAGACATAAATTAATTATGTCGGCCGTAAATCTTTGTTACGTCAGACTTACGTACCAAAGTTCTCTTACCTAAAAAGAAAGATGCCCAAGGGACACAGGATTCTGACCTGAAAAAAATCAGCTGCAGTCTTACTGACGTGTAGAGCTCGGATGATACAAGCCAGAAATTTCTATACTTTTAATCTTATTAGTTAAAAGGGCAATTAAAATTGTTTTATTACAGTCGTGAATGTCAGTTGTTAGAATATTATACAAAACATAAACATTTCTCGCGGTATTTAATAGACATTCCGTTTACTTAAAGTTATTTTTATGTTCCTATCTAAATTCTATATTTCGAAATATTTTCTTTTGAGGTCAGTTATTACGTATAACGTCTCGTGAGCATTACTGTTTCATCTAAATTAACTTCAATTTACGCTAATGAACAAAAAATTTTTAGCAGAATTAAATTACTTAAAACTCCTCAACTCAATTAAGAAAACCAAATTTTTTCAACGACCAACTTTAAAAAAATTTCTCACATATCTGTCTCAATTCCCCAGCCAACAACGTACACCACAAAAATCATTCAAAGCCAACACCCAGCCCAGCAACAACCACAAACCTCTAAAAAATATCCCCGACCAAACACGTACCAACCAATCCCCAAAACACCCCCCCCCCACCTCTCGATGTACTAAATGTCGTAACCCACTCACCTCCCAAACCAAAAGACTAATCCATCTCCTCGGCCCGCAGACGCGTCTGTATCAACAATGGATGATAGTCGGCGCTCTATCTACCAGCAGCAGCGCGCCGGCAGCGGCAAACCCTCCAAGTTCAAGGTGAAGCGCCGCCAGACCTTCCACTCGCAGCATCGCCACGGAGGTATGTTCTCCACGCCGCCGATGCACTTCGAGGTGGCCGAGCTCATACGCAAGCCCCCGGCCAGTAACCTCAGCGTGCCCCGCATCATATCCCAGCGTGGCTCGTCGTCCTCGTCTATAGCTCACGGGAGTACCAAATACCTGGCTGCTGGGGCTCGTCCGTCGATAGCGGAGAATCGCTCCTTCCTGACGGTCAATCCGCCCTCGAGGAACTCGTCGATCGAGTCGATACAGCAGCGCAGGCCGTCGTGTAACTCGACGACTTCGAGCGGGGCTGCTGATACTAGTGGGAGCTATAGCAAGAGGAACTTTCTGTGCCCGGTGGCGGATCTGGGCTCGGCCAAGGCGAGGATACCCACGCCCGAGCTGTTCTCCTCGGACACCAGTCCTGTTTTTTCTAGGTGAGATGAGATTTTTTTTTGGAAGGGGTGGTTGGGATGAAATTTTATTTGATGTTTAGAACGAGTTCTTGAAAAATAATATACAAAATTTTGTTTTCTTGTTTAGTATAAATTTTTAATGATTTTTTTTAAGCTGATTAAAGTTAACAATAATTAAAGTACAATTTTTTTTATTTAATCAAATTGATATTTATCGACTTATATAATAGTTGAGGTGAACTTGTACAAGAGCTCTTGTGAATAATTTAATGCATGCAAATAAATAGGAAGAGCTATAAATGGGATATGAACGTCTTACTGAAAATAGACGTCCTACAAAACTCATCTGATTCTACTTGTACCTCATTTCTATAATCGTTCAAGAGGTTAAATCTATTTTTCATACATACTATATTCACAACCAAAACAATATAAAACCATCATTCACACGCACTAACCCGCAACCCATCTCCAATTCCAGTGGTTCAAGATCCCCGAGCATATCGAGCTACGCCGGCAGCATAAGCTACAACCGCCGCGACCTCACCCCCAAGGAAGAAAAGCCACCCCCCGACCCACCGCTGCCACCAGCTCCAGTCGTCGAGGACGTCGACGTCCAGTCCGTCATCAACGAGCGCCGGCCCTCCAAACTCAAAGCCATGGGCTCCTCCTCCTACGCAGCTAGTCAGCTCTACGTCAAAGAAGAAAGTCCAGCCGAAGTGGCAGCTCAGCAAGACGACGAGCGCCAATACGTGAGCGTGGGCTGCGGTCCAAGTGGCAGCGGCAGCGTCGAGCTGCGCATCTTCGTGGACGAGAGCGAGGAGCAGCCGGCTGAAGGAAAACAGCAGGAGACGACGGCGGGAGAGGAGAGGAGAAGAAGTAATAGCAGCGAGACGGAAGTGCCGGCTGTGGTGGTCAGCGGCGACGGCGGAGTAAGGAGAAAGAAGAGCCCCGCGAGAGACGAATCTAAGGCGTAGAGATGACGTTCTTCCTGATTGGGTTGAGGCTGATGAAGTGAGGCTGGAAGAGGGGCGGTTTTTTCGGTTTTTTTATTTTACGTAGAGGGGAGTTCGGAGGGATTAGGTTTAGTTTTATTTTTATACATTGTAGACTTGATGATTTGTGCGTCGTTCGGTGGTGAGAAGTGCAAGAGTCGCTGGAAGCTAAGCAAAGCGTCTACGCAAGCCCCGACGAAATCGTCCGATTCGCGAAAAAGGTCTGTCTCTGTAGCGATAATCCTCGAGGACTAATTTTCAAAATGAGAAAAAAAATATGAAATCAAGCGTAGAGAAAACTCAAGTATATCTTTCGCTGTCCTGTCCCTGTCGCGGACTCTTCGAAAGACTGTAGTGCATGACAATATAGTCGTTATACAACACACACACACGAACACATACACATAGACACCTTCTGTCGCCTTTGACGCCTTTTTCAAGAAGACGAAAAATTAAGCCGAGCGGAGCCAGCAGCTAGAAGTGCCCTGGATACAAACGAAGAGAAGAGCAAGCTGTTACACCAAGAACCGCGTTACGATGGCTCGACCATTAGACGGAATTGAAGATCGGAGTTCTGTTAATGTCGTGCTAGTGCGAAGCCTCGGAACTTTATCCCTGAAAAATCGAATTTCTCTCTTGTTTTAAGAACTGTTTGCGTCGGCAACGCGATGTGCCGCCACAATGTTGATGCGAAATATAAGTGGAAATGCAGAGAAACGCAGAGTTGAACTGAAACGAGCGGAAGCAGTTGCTGACGTTGAAAAGAAATAAAAAAAAATAAACTTGTTATCGCGAGTCGTTAGTGTTATACAATGTTGCCGCTCTCATGACAATCTTTAAAATATATAATATTACTAACGTGGGTATGATTAAAAAAAAGTAAACATCAACGTTAACTATAAACGGACGCTAGAAATTATAAAAACTCAATGAGAGAATTTGTCCTAATGCTTATTAAAGAGATACAATGTTAAAACGATGCATTTGAACTTGATTTTTTTAACATTATAAGTTTAATTGAACGTCTCTAATGTAATGATGAATTAACGATTTACTTGTGCATGTGGCGAGATAGATTTCACTTGATGAACGTTACAAAGTACAGAGAATAATTTCTACTTCATCTCAGTACTTCCTTCTTGTACTTTGAAACTGTAATCTAATAAAATCTCTCACATCATGATTAAGTAAATAAACAGGACGAGGAATTAATATAAATATTCATGAATAGAAAATGCTTAAAATACGGTGAGAAAAATCAAGTTTGAATAAATCAATATAATTAAAAGATACAAATACGAAATAAATCAAGGTGCAAGCAATTGGCAGTTATACGTGCCGAAGCTTAAACTGTAAATAAGTATGAATGTAGATGCGATTTTAGCGGATTTAGACGAACATCGACACTCTCTGCGTCGATCAGTATAATTGAAAAAAAAACTTTATTTACAGAGATCGAAAGATTCTCGATTTTCCTGAGGCATTGAGAAAAACTTTTGATATGAACTATAAAACCGTTTTTTTCATATTGACAAAAATACAGATGTGCATCCACTATTATCAGTCGAACATTGACTGATTTTTTAATTTATAAAATTTGTAACATTTAAAAATTATTACCGAACTTTTTTATAGCCTCTTTGAATAAAAAGCAAAAAATTTGTCTTTATAAAATCATAATTATAAAAAAATGTATGAAATTTATCTCTTCAAATTAATAATTATTACATAAAGTTTTAAATTTATATAAAAATTTAATAATAAAATAGAAACAACTTTGTAAATTGACCAAATCTCCCAAATCAATCAATATCGATAATAAAATTCTTAATATAAAATATTAAAAAACACTTTTCCCTGGAAAAGATTTGTAAAAGAAATTTTATTTACCAGCCACGCGATTAATTTAACCGAAAGTTTTTCTCCGTGCGAAATCCATACTCTCAACTGCACCTGGAATTACGCGCTCGTAGCGCGCGCGCGGGCGTGATACAGTCAAAGAAGACACTTGGAAAAAGTATCGATCTTTTTTTCCCTTCACGACTGAGAGCGCTCGGAGTCTCGGGATTGATTTTCCAAAAAGCAAATACAAAAAATTTAAAAAAATAATGAAAGTTTTCCTCTGAATTTTTCTATGCGAATGAATCGATCTCAATACAGCGGGACAATCTAGTCAACGACGTCAAATTTAAGAAGTGTAACAGACTTTCTGTCTCCTAAAAGCAATAATTCTCTTCGATAGGCATTTATAGATTCTAAGCTTGAATAATGACAGTAGAGTGTAATTGAGAAAATTTAGTAGTGATTGGTACTTTCAGGTCGTGATGGATACAAATATTTTTTAGTACAAGTAGATAGATCAGAAATAACAATTTTTATTATTCTTTAATGAATAATCGTATTATTTATAAAAATCACATCTAAATTCTATAAGCAAAGTTTAATTAAACGTTAAAAAATTCTAAGATTATATCAAAAAATAATTTTATTGATTCTTTTGGACCGGAAACTACTAATCGAGAATATTGCAAAACGAAAATCAATTAGAAATAGTCATATAAAAATATGTAATAAAAATTTAATCCGAGGTAGAAATCGTATTTAATGATAAAAATCTTGAGATTGATCGTTTGAAATAACTACACTGTCACTTTTCTACGGAATTTTTTAGACTTTTCTGAAACTTTACAACTTTACATAGAGGAAAAGTACTTCCGAGACTTTGACGTTATAAAAGCGTTACTTTCCCAAACTTCCCATGAATAAAAAAAAAAATGAAAACCTGTTGCCGTTACCATGCTCTGACATCCTCGTCGAGATGACTAGTTCAAATCCTTCGTTCTACTCTGCTTTGACTTCGTAGAGGGTTTTTTATTAACATCTGTGATATATTTTAATTATAGCGTATTTCTTAAAAACAAGAGAAAATGAAGATTTTACGGTGAAAATAAAGAAAAAAAATGAATAAATAAATAAAAATTAATAAGCAGCATACATGTAGGTATATTAGCGTCGTAACTTTTTAATAAAAAGAAAAGCTAAACGAAAAAAATACGAAAGAGCGATTAACGATGAGGATAGAAAGTTCTCTGTACATATATGTACAATATTCTATTCTATACACTTGGTGTGATTTATTTTGATACTACGTATAGCATACTAAACGATTGTCGAGTATAAAAAAAAACTCTATGCCTTCACAAACGTTGACGAACCTTCGCTCGGTAGTGGTGCCACTGATTCAATTATTATTAAGATTTATTCTTTTTTTATCCAATAGACTAATGGGAATAGTTACAGCGAAAAAAATAATCGAATCACGAGATTTTTTTATTTTTAACTAAGAATATTTTATCCAGATTCAAATAAACATTATAGTAATATATTTAACATAATGTTTAATGAATAATTCTTATTATCAAGATTGTGTAAAAAGATAGTTTTTTATTTAATATAATTATGATATACCATTGCTTTGTATATTCGTTGAACATACAGATTTTTGAAAGTGTTAGATAGTTTAATGGTAAGTTCGTTCATCTTCGAAAATATAATATTACATTTTTCATATTAATTTTAAATATTAGATAAATAATTCAAGAAATAAATATTCATCAAACTCTCTTGAGCCTACATTCGCAGTTCAAAATAGTTTTTATTGGAAAGTTTCGGTTGTAACAAGACAACATTTTTTGTTATATATTGTAATAAAATTTATTGAACTGAAAGAAAAAGAATAATAGTTTTTCATTAAATCAATTAAACGTGTTATCAAAACGTTCATTATACGCGATAGTTAAAATAAATCGTTTTGTTATTTTAATAAGTTAAACAGTTTAATGAAAAATCATGTACATATTTTGTAAATATTTTTTCGAAAAATAGATTTTATTTAGAATCATTAAATATACCTTGCTATAAACAATAAAAATATTATTACATTTTGATGAATGACAAAGTAATAGTAACAGTTTATTTTTAATCTATTTAATAATTAAACCATCAAGATGTGCACAAACAAATGTAATGAAAGTTCACCAAACGTTTTCTAAATTCTAGTAATGATTCTAAAAATTAGAGTTTGTTACTTAAGACTATTATTAAATACTATAAATTTTTTATTAATTTTTCAGTCTTTTTGAAAATATTCTCAAGATAAAAAGTATTTTAAAAACTATAAAATACAAAACTGTAACTCCATATATTTTTCAAAATACGACGTAGCTTTCTTTCATCATTTAAATTTTTTTATCAAATATCTAAACAAAATTTCTTATGATTAATAAATTTTAAACTTTTCAATCAAATATTTTGACAATCATTCTCTTACCACTAAAATTCAGCATAAGTCGGATGATAATCAAATAAAATATGTGTTTCTGTACGTTAAAGTCAATAGCAACATAGACAAAATAAATTGATGTCAACAATTGATTTGCAAAAGAAAGAAAAGAAAAGAAAAGGATGTGTCTATTTCGTTGTGAGAATACGATTGCGGACTTGAACTTTACTACTTGGCACCACATCCGAATCTCGATAGCTCGATAGCGTTAGACGACTGACCTCCGAATTATCTAGCGTGTGATCCGAGTGCAATCCGCCGATCTAGTGCAGTTCTATTATATATACACGTCAGCCGAATTGTACTTAACGGAAAGAATAAGAAAAATGTAAATGACACACTTCTATTGGGTATACACTCATGCTACGATATGATCTAAGAATATACCTCTCGAGCCGTTCTTCTCTTTTTTCCGTTTTAGTTCTCTTCTAATTCTTGTATAATTTCCGTAGCGGTTATACGAACAAAGGCATCAGAGATTTTAAATAAATAATGTTAAAAAATCAAGCAAGAGAGAAAAGCTTAATAAACAAGTAATAAACATGATAATTACTATTAGCGACACGTGGTGTATATCGTTTTGCATTTAACAGAAGAAAAGAAAATCGCGACGCTAAAACTATCCGTCCTTTCGGGGATCTCTCTCAGCAAGTAATTATATATAAGTAAAAATTTTGCAAAGAGAGATCGTTGAAAAGATGCAGCCACGTCGTGCTATGTACCGTAAACTATTAAACTGTGTAAGCAAAACAGAAAAAAAAACAATGCATATAATAAATAGAGCATTAAGCGCAAAAGCGTGTCGCACTTTTGTTGGCATGTCGTTTAAATTTTATCGAGAAAGTTGGATTAATATAAAATAACTAAAGACGTTGATTTAACAAAAAAAAAGTAACAAAACAATTAATAAAGCAAAAAATAAAAGATATATAAATATACATATAAATATATATTTAAAAAAGGCAGTCTTTTTTTGCTGGAGAGCTGCCTCGCCGTCGCAGTTCGCGCACTATTTTACGTACATACATCTAATATATAGCGAAAATTAACTAAGCAGCCGTAGTTTGAATTTAACGAGCGTTCGAGATATACACAGGAGTAATTGCGCAAAGTGCACACAAACGACACATGCGGGATAAACGCGAGATTCCGGCCTGCGAGGGTTCGAAATTCGAGTGTATGATAGATCGCGAAGTCGAAGAGATTATAATAAAGTAAATTAAAAAAAAAAACGCGAGAATGTGTGACGAGGTACGTGAAAGTGTGAAAGGCAGTCGCGTAGGAAAAATGAAACATAGACGAAATAATTGATAGAGTGTAAGAACTGTACAAAGGAAATATATTGAGTGAAGATTATGTTAAACAGTTATTGTTTTCTTTACTCCATCCCTTCCTGTATATGAGTGAATGTTCTTAAAACTAAGAAGGATGTTATCTTCAATTATGTTAGTTTAATTATTTAAAGTTTAGAGAATAAAAAGCGATAGCTGAAAAATGAGTTGACAAGTTAATCAATCTTATCAATCAATATTTTGCTACATATTCTTTTAAGAATCAAGAGACTTATTCTATTTTTTATATATAAAAGTTTATTTTAAACATGTATATATTAAATATAAATTAAAGCTTACGAAATAATTCTTATACAAAATTCAGATACTTCAATATCATCTAGAAAATTTTAAAATATTTTGTGTACTTTATAAATTACTTAATATCTTATTATTATAATTAGCTAAAACACATTTTTAATAAAATATTTTCATTATTTCTTTTATGTTTTCATATTTAAATCTGATACGAGAGTTCCATGTACACGGAGCCGGTAAACACATGTGTAATTGCTGTTTCCACTGTTGGAGTGAATCTTTAATTCAACGATTTCGTAAGATCGACTAACTTCTTTCTGTAAATTATTGATTGGAAAAATATTTTTTAAAATACTAA
>JAPYZA010002196.1:0-18146 GCA_030522685.1 Eupelmus azureus | reverse complement strand
TATACTATACTATACTATCCTTGCGTTCCGTTATTTATACCCTCACATACACTCTGTGTACATTATCGGTTTTTCAGGTTTATTTTGCCTTGAAAATTTGAATCATATTTGGATTATTATGTGATACTAAAAAGTACTTAGAAACGATTTTCATATTATCATAACGCTTTTACAGCTTTCAAAGCTTACAAATTATTGAAATTAAACTAATTATGTATATATATATATGTATTTGAATAATTTTCAAGCTTATTGAAAATTTACCTTTAATACGTATTATAAGCGTGAAAATTTCTAATTATAGAGTTTCACAAATTGAATTGCTTGTTTATTTTGAAGAACGTGATGAAATACAAGGCTATAAGTATGCCTCCCCAGAAACTGTTTTTACAACTTCTCGAAACGAAGTAATTACATTTCATAGTTAAATGAAATTACTTCAGCTGCACCGTACCAAAGTAGAAGACTTTTTGAAAATAATAATTTCGATGTTCCTCGTACCAAATAACTTCAGCAGATACTGACATAATACCAGACTCTAATTTTATCAAAAAAATTCTTCGTTCATCACTCCAAATATCTTTAAATAGAACGTCACACGCTCACTTAAAACGCTTCCTCGTACCTAATTTTCCATTCTACCCCAACCCAACTGCCTCCTCTACCCTTATCATCTCTACCCCATTTCCTCCTGCCTCCACCCATCGATATATATTTATCCCTTCAGCCCCCACCTCCTCCAACCTAGCCAGCGTGAAATCGCCTATATCATCGCTTTCGCACTCCCGGCCGGCCTTCTATAATTTTTGCTCGAACCTCCCCGTAATTACAACCCCCGTCGTCGTCGTATGCGCGCAATCCGCGCTTGCACCTTTCCAATCGCCCGCTCATCCCGAATATACTCGCGTGTACACAGTCCGTGAGCTAGAGAGAGAGAGAAAGAGAGAGAGAGAGAGAGAGAGAGAGAAGGCAGCGATGCTTGTCGCACGCACGCCGTATATATACAGATCGGCCGTATACGTACGCCGGGCGCACATCGAAAGGCCAATTTATCGTTCGGCATAATCACCGGCAATCGCTGCGCGTTATTCGCCGAGCCGGCAGAGCGCGCGTTACGCGTGACCGGGCCGCGCTTGTTGTTTCTGTAATTGATGCATCGCCCCCCCCCCTTCGCCCACCCACCCCTCTATTAGAATGACAAAACCGCGCGTGCAGCCTGCTGCATACCTCCGCAGCAGCAGATCATATAATGCACGGGCGCGTGTAACGCTGGAGCTCCAGCTCTGTCTTCCTCTCTCTCTCTCTCTACTGTGCGCGGCTGCAATATGCCAGGCCGATATATACGCGTTTGCGCAGCGCCCGGAATCGCGCGACTGAGTTTTGCACGCGCACTTTAACCGAAATGGCGCGGCTTGCTTTGTGCGCGAGTAGAGTCGGGGTTTGGGTTCGCTTTTACACATGCGGATGGATTAGATTTTGGCCGCTGGGAGAGAGAGAACGATCGGCTAGCTCGGGGGCGGCGTAGGTGGTGGTGGCCTTGTACGCGAAGAATTTGGCGGAGTGTAGCTGCGGTGTTGCGGTGTTGCAGCGCGGCCGGCCCCAGCCATTCGCGATCGCTGCTCGTCCCGGAATTTCGATATGCCGGCGAGTAAGAGTGGCGGTTTGCTTGATTTATGGGTATTAGGTCGGAGTTTTTGATTCGATTGGGATGATGATTAATGGGGGCGGAATTTGTTATTTTCATGTGGGAGGGGATGGATTATATGTTGGCTTTTTTTGGGTTGGGAGTGTTTGAAGTCTTTTTTGTGGATGTGGTTAGTAAATGTAGTGACCGAGTTTATTAGTGAAATAAGAAATTATCGATTTAAGTGGATGCGGTAAAAAGCTTCGGACCTTGCTACTGATCGATATTTATTAAATTGATATACTGTCGATTTTTATTTATAACGAGCAAACCGTAATGAGTGAAGATGGTTAAATATACAGGCACTTTTTTACCACGAATTTATTGTAGAAAATTTTTTTGAACATTTTTGTGAATTATACAAATATGTATTTTTATACTTAGCTCTGGGAAAACGTAAATGTAAATATTTTTTTAAAAGGTTAACTTAAAAGGTTTGATAAAGTAATTAACATTTGTATTCAACGTTACTTTATATTGGTATCGTATAATGCAACACTCGGGAAAAGCAAGGAAATGTACATTTTCCTAAATTCAATCCGGGTGAAAAATGGTTACCAGGACTATCGTTTTACACAATTTGAATTTCAAATTCAGAATTTTAATGTTGAATGCGGTTACAGAGAGGGAAAAAGTATATGAATAGCCGATGTTTAACAATAAAAGCAATACATTGAAATGAAAGAATATTTTTTAACTTCGATCAAATGTTTAGTATTTTGTAAACTTTATTTTTTACAGAATGTAAATATTTTACGCTTACTTTACAATTTTATACCTTATACAGGGTACGGTATGAATACTGAGTGAACGGCTTATATTAAAATACATTCATTATATCTGATACAATTTTTTAAAATAAATATAAATGAGTCATCAAGCACGTCCGTCCAATTTTATAAAGATTAATCCATTGTGAAAACGTTGTTTTTGTTCAATAAATTAGCTTTTAAAAATTGATTAACTTTTGTATTTTATTATTTGAAGAACGAATGAACTTAAACACTCCGACTTGATGGTATGCTTAAATATCTACAGGCGTGTCTGACCACAGCGAGACTGCTACTACTTAACCGACCTAACTACGGTTTACTTGATTACATATCTGTTTATAATAAAAATAGGTTTTATAGCTTATTATTTCTACTAAATAAGTTTTTAGAATATTTAATAATATACCTTTTTTACAAGTTTTTAATATTTAACAAAAACTTATACAAAATACAGTATCAACAAAAAATCTCCTTAACACGCAAATAACATTTTCAAAAAAAGTTGTCGCACGTCGTAAAAACAAAGTTCGTTGTTCTCCTCAACCCGTAAAAATCCATGCTCTAATTATCGCCGCTCCACCTACGCCCTTATTTTTCCAAAACCCCTTTAAAAAAACGCTCTCAAAATAACCTAGTTACACGATCCACTTGTGAGCGTTTACAGCTAAACGAGTTAGGCTTGTAAACGCACCGTGCTCAAGGTGGCACGTATTCCTGCAGCAGGACCAGCGCCAGAGCACAAGCCCCGGGGAAAGAGACAAGGGTGACTGCTGCCGCGCTGCCTTTGATGCCGATGCACCGCTGTGCGCGAGCTGCGTTTGAACAGCTGACGCGCGCCGGCGCTGCTGCTTCGCAGGCGCGTGAGAATTGTATTTAAACAGGTGTGTACAACTTCGCCTTGCGCGGCACGCTCGCGCTTCTTGCGCATTCTTGCCTTCAATTAAATGTACATATATGCGCTTGCGTAAGTGAGCGGCAGTTGGTTTGTATGAGGTAAAAAGGCCGGGTATGAAAGCTGTAATGTTAATTTATGAAAGTATTTGATAACCGTTGTGGCATGATGTTGTTAGTCAAACATTTTTGAAATATTTAGAATGTTTTTACTGAAGAATTTTATGCGCGTTAGAACGTACATTAATAATAATTGCTCATATGGATGATGTGTGAAACTTACTTTTAGTTAATAACTAAAACATTTTTAATAAACAAGTGAAATATGTTTATTTAATTAAACCTAGTAGTTACTGATTAAAATTGTTTCTAAAACTGAAATATCCGTTATTATGTGGCTTGAGGTGGATACATTGGAATTAAAATTAACATTTATTAGAATAAATGAACAAAAGGCGTTACAAACTTTTATCTCAAAAAATTCAGATCTACCATGAAACAATCCTTTAAAATCCATTTGTAAAATATCGCGAATAAAATATCACTGAAATAGTAGCGCGCGTATCAAAATTCCGAAGAGAATTTCTCGTAAATCGCAATAAGCCATAAGGTCTGCTGTCTGGGCTTGGGCGTCACTACGCAGAGGATCGCTCTTACGCGCTCTGGCGCGCGTACATCATGATAATGAGACAAAGCGAATCGAGAAGCCTGAAGTTTGAATTTGTACCAGCGTTTAATCCTTGCCAGTGCGCGGCAGCCGGATATAGACGTAGTGCGGAAAGAGAGAAAAAGAGGAATGAAGAGAGAGATAGCGAGAGAGTGAGAGCGAGAGAGAGAGAGAGAGAGAGAGAGAGCGAGAGAAAGAGAGAGAGGTGGGCGGGGATCAGTTTAATATCCGCGAAAATCCATTTTTCCTAGAGACGTGCTTGCGAGCGCTGATTCGTAACGATGAAAAACGACATCCTGTGGAGTCGGAAAACGTCTCCTTTTACTTATTTTTAGAGCGAGATTCATATGTTTTTTAATCCCTTTTTCGGAAAATACTCCTATTAATCTTTGGATGTATTTCTAGAAAATGTGACCAAAATACTTGTATCCTCGAACCTGAACTTTTTTATTGGACAGGTTTTTAATGTTTTGAAAAAAATGTATTTTACTTAACACAAATATACAATGTGTTTTTGTTAATTTTATACGATTTAAATTTATTAGTAAAAATGTATTTATAAAAGATAACAAAGTAGAAGAAAAAGATTAGAGCGACAGTTGAGTACAAAAATCTGTGAATTAAAGTATAAAAAATGTGAGGAATGGGACAAGACGATAGAAAAGTATGCGCGAGAATGAAAGACATAAAAAATAGAGAGTTTAAATGCGAGAGAGGGGGAGAGTGAGGAAAGAAAAGGAAGACAAATTAGTAGAGAAAGAAAAGTTTTTACGATCAACAGCGATGCCGCTGGATATATAGGACTAGGAGAAAACTTGAAGGTTCTTTTTTTTATTTACTTTTCGCAAAGACTGTTGAAAATATCGCTTTCTCATTGGCTTTGTATTGGAAAGCCACTTTCGAAATATAATTTCGTTCAGGAGTTCTTAGTAATAGAAAAAAACTTACCCTCAAAGTTCACGCACGCTGCTTCATGCTACTGCGTCAACCTTTCTCTGTTTCCTGAATAATCCTTCAATTTTTTACTTTATTATAGTTTCTAGTTTATTCAACGCATCCTCGTTAGTAAAACTTTTACAGTTTTTCGAATCTTTTATGATGGATACAATTTTTAACTTTATTACATTATTTATTTTTCACATTCAAAGATATTAATTTTATGAGACGCATGTTTTAATCTATAACTTTTCATTATCAGGATATATCTATATGTTATTATCATTCTAGTATAAAGCAAAATTGATCCTAAATAAAAAATTATGCAAAGGATAAATAATTAATCAAATTACTTTGAAACTATGCTTTTATATGATATAATGAAATCTTACTTTTCCACACGGCGTGTGGGACGTTCGTTTTCCCGCACCCTTGGTCGAAAACGTGTGCATTAAAGCAAGTTTTCCGCACGTTATGTCAAAAAATTATGTACGATACATGGGCGATAAAGTAATTTTAACCTTGTGTCGTAAATAACTATATTGTATAATGACATTTAGATATTTCTATAACATGAAAATATACTGCATAGTAAAAGAGAATTATTATTCTACCGTTATGAAAGACAGAAACGTTTAGGAAATATGTGCATATCTGTTGAACGCTTTCAATATCATCAAAAAGTGCCCTCGGTTTTATTGAAGTGGAGAACAAGCAACTATTTCTAGTTCTATGTTTTAGACTAGTAAAATTCTTTATTCGGTTTTCGATTGCCGACAAATGAAAGGTCAACATTCTAGATGTTAATAAACGTTTTATAGAGGTAAACATTCAATTAGCAAAGGAAAACTAGAAAAGTAATATAGGTTGAAAATTTACATAGGTAAATGGATTAAAATTCAATATTGACTTTTTAACAAACAGTAGTAAAAGTATATTTGCTTTTGAAATGAAAATTCTTGAATTCTATTATTTAAATTATAAATCTTTCTTTTTTTAAAAGATAACAAAAAATTTTTACATTAAATGCCCTGGGTCACACATTGTTTTAAAATTAAAAGCTCAACAGAATATTTACAATTTTTGTATCCTTTTTACGATCTCCTCCACGTTATATTTTCACGATTAATAATCACTCTACACCTCACTCCCATCTACTCAACGTGATTAAATAAAAGCTTCCACTCTCACGTGCAAAAATAAGATCCAGGAAAAAAAGAAAGACAGAAAAGATTTAAGAATCTTGAAAGGAAATATGAGCGTAGAAAAGAGTATTTGTCGTATGAAATAGCCTATACCATTATAAGGTGGAAAATACGAAGAGCGGCGCGCGTTAGCAATAGCATTGTAAATAAAATGAAAAAAAAAAATGAGCGCAATACAGAGTATACGGAGAAAGGAGAAGAGCGGCGCGCGCCCAGAGAAAGAGGATCGAGCTCTCGTCCCATTAAGCATCGCGTTTCACGTATACGCGCTCTCTGGTGTACCTTGTTTGCCAGGAGTCGCGTGCGCTTATGCGATGCAAAGAGGTACGCGAGCGAGCTCGATTCCCTTGCCCTCTCCTCCCCTCACTATTCGCTCGTCTCTACTTTTTTTTTCTAATATACCTCCTCCACGGGAGGCTCTGAAACGAACGGCTGATCATGTGACAATGGCGGCATGATTGAAATCAGGGAATTCCTCCAGCGCGCGATCTCGTTTCTCTGCGCTTGAACTCGATATTTCTCTCTTTCCTTTCTTTCCGATTCGACGTTCTCGTTTTTTTCCTTGCGTATTTTTCGTGCGACAGCGCGCGGAATTTCGGTAAATAACTTCATGCCCCGTAGCGATCTACCGTCGCGCCTCGCGTACGTATGTGATGGGACTGAAAATTATAAGTCAGCGCGATGTTTATGAGTCAAGAATGAAATAATATGTGCGTTGTACTGGAAAAACTTTTTTTTATGATTGGCTGTAAAACGCTTATTTTTAATTGATGAATTTATAGTTCGAGGTTGATATAAAAAAGAACATATTGTTATATATGGCTAGGATTTATAGCGTCGGAACGTTGTCAAATACATCGAAAAATTGGGCCCTGACACTTATTTATAAAAAATATAAAGTAAATTAAACTGTACAATACTTAGCAGAAATTGTATTTTTAGTGTTCACTCAGTCTATAGTACTCCTAAATATAAACTGCTTTTTAATGCATTTTTAAATTTTTAACGCTTTCATATATGATTTATTTTTGGCTACAAAAACGATATTAACATAATGTTTTATAGTAAATATTAAACTCTAAGAATCCAACAAATGATAAATTATTTACATGCATCAAAACATTTTTTTGCGTAAATACTAAGTAAAAGTCAAATATTAAATAAAAGTTATGCATAATGGAATCTTATGTTTCAATATACAATATGTATGATCTGAAAGGGTTAAACATATTCATCCCATTCATTTCACAGAAGATTCTCGATAGTAAAATTGTTTTTAATTCGCAGTAAATCTGAAAAAACGGGAGGTTCCGTATACCAAGATTAAACATTTGTACTATTTTTCAGTTATCTGACTGAATTTTTAATTTTAAAATTGATGCATTAATTTCGTAAACTTTGAATCATAAAAAGAACGTAATGCTTCCGAAAAAAACGATTTTGATGTGGCTTTAGGAGAATGTTCCAAAAAATAAATTCCAATAATAATTCCTTTTATCTAGTATATACGTGATATTCAACTCTGAATATATTCTCTTTTTCTATTAACAAGATAGATTTTCTTTTTATTATAATAATACTCTTATATCCGGGTAACTAATTCTGGAAATATCAACAATTGAAAATTAGAAAAACCAAAATAAAGACAGTTTTTATACCATAAAACCTTCATCCAGGCGTACTTCCTAAACTTGTCAAAAATTCTTCTACTACGCATAACTCATTCTTCAGCATCCAGGCCCTAACACACCTTACACCATTACATTCAACAGGAGCCCCTCCGCGAGGAGCGTCAGCATAAATTCGCTCTGCTATTCGCGACTCCCGTCCGCCTAAGCGTCGATATACCGCAATTTTGCCCCCTCGCGCTTGGTATTTTTGTCTCGCGCGCTCAGGCGCCTCGGGAATTCCGCGCGCGGCTCCAATATACCTGGGCGGGGGCAAGAGTCGTGAGCGCGCGCGCACGGCTAAAGTGTACCGTCGTCGAACGCATTGCCATTCTTATCAGGAATAACGTTACATCGTGGCGCGTGCGCACCTACGTGCCCCGACAGCTACGATGCGACGAGTCCGCTTGGCTCTCTCCTTTCTCGGCGAGGCGTTTCTGTTTCCACCAGGGAGAGAGAGAGAGAGAGAGAGAGGGAGGGGCTTCTTATCTAGACTGCACTAGCTGGGTATCGCTTTTGTATTGGCTTTTTATTCGGCGCTTTTGCATCTGCTTTGTTTCCTTACTGGGGGATCTTTTGATGCTATTTCTTTGGGGGCGTATTGAGGTAAGCGGTTATTGAATCAGTTTTGTTAAAAACTAGTCAGTTTATAAAGGTTTTTGGAAAGTTGATTTATTTGCTATTCAAATCAGGAATTTATCTATATTATGAATTTCATTTTTTGCAATTCTGTGCGTAAAGTTACTGTGTAAAGTTCTTTTGAAGCATGTGTCTATTGCGTAAATTTCACTTTACATATGGGATAAAGTTTTCTTTTCGCACTACGCATCACAGACTCGTGCGTAAAGTCTCCTTAAAGCACTCACAATGATGACTCGTGCGAATAGAAAACTTTACACCCTTGTTGCTTAATATACTATTTTGATATAGTATGCATAAAGTAATACAACGCATAAAACTATAAGTATACATATGAGTGTAGATTAGTAGAGGGAGCGTACGGGTCCAGGGCGCAGCCCTGGTAGGTTGTAGGAGCATATCCACTTATTCAAGAGTAAGGAAGGCCAAGTATTAACTTTACGCATTCTATGTAGAAAAGAATCACTTTACTAACTGAAAGCAATATAAAAAATGCATACGTTATGCGTACTTTCTCCGAGCACTTCTCAAGGGCACCTGTAAAATACTGTATTTTACATTTAAATAGTAGTAGAACAATTTTAGGACATTCTATTATTTGAAATATTCACTGAAACACAAAGTAATCATGAAATATTAATTTAACTGAAAGTCCAAGAAAGTCAATAATTTCAACGTCTTCTATCTATTTAGCACAGTGCAGTCCCTCATAACAAAGAAACACAGCAATTTCTTTCTCCTTTCTCTCCTTCTCTTTCATTCTCTCTCTTCTCCTCTTTTTTCCTCTCTCCTCTAGCAATGCTACCCTCTCCTGATCTCCTATCTAGCGACGATAGTTGCATAAAGAGGAGAAGGCAAAGAGAGGAAAAAGGTAATCCGGTATTACTGTTTCTTTCTACTGTCTTTCTCCCCCTCTCTCTCTCTCTCTCCCGCTACCCCCTCCCCCCTCTCTCTCTATCACTATCTCCACCCTCTCTTTCACTTTTTGTTTCCCTTCCTCTCTCCTCTTTCTCTCTCTCTCACTTCTTGTCTCTCTTTCTCTCTCACTCTCTGTTTTTCTCACTTGCTCCTCGGATACATTAAGGCAGTATGTATCTCCCCGGCTCTTCAACCAGGCTCAAATGTCGACTGAAGTCGAAAATTCGTTTCGAGTCATGTCGAGGGAGCGCACACGCCCTCCTTATTTTTTTGCTTTTTCTTCCTCCTCCGCGCGTGCTTTGCGCAGCAGCCTCGTGCTTTGCATCTCTGCAAAGGTGATCGTGCGCGCGCTGCGTCTCCTCCTCGCTTTTTATTGCTCGACGATTCGCATTAAGAGAGGATTACATTCTGCCGGCGCGCGCGCGTCTCGAGTCGAGTCATTGGTCGTCTCTCTCTCTCTCCCTCCTTCTCTCTTTCTCACTCTCCTCTCTCTCCCTCTCTCTTTCTCTCTCTCTCTCTCTCTCTCTCTCTCTCTCTTTCTCTCTTTTCATCTAGCCTTCGCGGAAAGTTATCCTTTGAAGCTTAAAAGCAGATGACGTGCTCGTAATAAGGTTGGAAATTAGTCTTGCATTATTGCAATGACGTTTTTACGACGACTTTTGAACTCACGCATGATAATTAATTTACCCCTTTCTTTGTGTTTTGTGCCGATTGTTTGTGTTATATATTTTTTTACTAACTTTTTCACTTTAAGGATTTTGTGATACAGTCATGTCTAGAGAGATCCGGAATGCTTTTTGAGTCGCAAGTGCAGACTTTTCGAAAACAATAATGTATTTTTCCTTTGCTTCAGCAATCCCAGTATGAATTTGTTATTTGATTGGCTGTAGTTTTTTTTATTTAAGCAGGCTGAAACCCTTGGTAGGGGTCATGGTGCCAAAATTGGCTGTACTTTTGCGGATTATTTTATTTTATTTAAGAAAATAGTTTAAAATATTTTTATAAATCTAATAATAAGTTCAGTATGAATATAATTTAAAATGGAAAATTAAAAATAAATAAGTATAAGTGGTTTCCATATAAAAGATTCTTTTTACTATATGAAACCCGTTAAAGCAGTAAATTATTGTCTTCCTGACTTTACTATTTTTTACAAATGAATATGTGTGAAACAATTTACTTCACGGTAGAACTGTGATAAAAGTGAACACAAACGGATTAGCAAGGTAAAGTACTGCACGGGTTTTTCTTCAAATCTTTGGAATTAGAAACATTTCATCTAAAAGATAAAAAAATAGAAAAAAAGCATTAAAAAAAATAAAAATATAAATCTAGGTACTTTTGTAGAAACTTTTGAAACTCTTCCTTCTTAAAGATGTTGCGGCTTGAAGCGCTCAACAAGAGTTAGCGTAAAATGCTTGAGAAAAACAGAAAGAAGAAAAGTCTCGGGGAAGAATTTACACAACTGTTTTTAAAAGACTGTAGCCGAGATGTTCACTTAGCGATTCTTCCTGTTGTTTTTTCACACAGTGAACGTTTAAGAAGTAATTTTATAAGTAGATATTCATTCATATAAAAGTACAACACTAAAAAGTAAAAAAAAATAATATACAAGTCTATCTCAATTATTTCAAAGAAGTGTAAAGGTACGAATAAAGTCAGAAAGCTATAAAATTTTATTAAATTATCTCGCTTTATACCCAATACTATATTAATAAGTAGATTATCTAATTTTTGAATTCTAATGCCGTTTCTATTATCGTAATTTGGATTCAGGATATCAGTTTCTATAAGTAGATTAAGTTAATAAATTAAATTATTCAACGAGGAATTAACAGTTCGTTGCCAATATTAACCCCGTATATCTCTGAATAGCCTTTAAATAGCCTTTAAAAGCCCGATCCTCAAAATCATAACTAAAAGCACTAATAATTTACAGCAATTTAACTCCTGTTAGAGACGGCATTAACGATTTAAACTGCTCATTCCCTCCATCTCCCTCCAACATTTGCCTGTACAAACCTGAGTATTTTTCTTCTGTGAGCGACTGCGAAAAAACGCTGGAGCAAGCTGAGCGTAAGAGAAGCGAACATGCAAATGTATGTGTGTGCGTGTGCGTGTGTGTGTGAGTGTGAGCAGTGGGGGTTTCTTCGGAGTTTGTCTCTACCGCAGGGTCTGTTCAACTCTGGAGCGAGCCTCTCTTACTCGGATCTGCGCGTTAGCTCGTGAACTACCGCGCTCTTCAGTCAAGAGTCAAACTGTGACGCGGCGCAGCTCACCGAGGGAGACGCTGCTAGTGCAAATATTATTCAGGGCCGCCGATGAAATGAAGATGCCTCGTTTTGCGTCTTGGCTTGCGAGTTTTTCGAAGCGCGACAGAGAAAAAATTATTCCTACTGATTTTTCGTGTTTATTTGTGTGCCGCGGATATTGCGGGAGATTGACTTAAATTTGCTGGGTGTTTTGAAGGAAAGATTATTCGAGACTTGAGAGATGATGAGAGTTTTTAGTAGTTCGGATGGTAGATCGTCCAGCGGTTATCTGCATATTTTCTTAGGGGTAGTTAACGTAGGATAAAAACAGTATTTGTTTTACTCTACAGTAAACGTTAATTTGAATTTCCTTTTATGTTACAGGTGAGTTTCTAAGATTAAGGTTTTATCAAACAAACTCTTCTTTACGTAAGTACCTTTGAATTACTTATTTTACAAAGTTTATAGAAAAAGTTGAGCTTTTTTTATATAGTATCACAAGTAGAGCAACTAATAAAGTATTAAGTTAACATTTTAATTTTAATTCTATTTTTGCTCGTAACACGTTTATGAGTAACAGTTTTATTATTTTGTAAACTTTTATTCAGTAGTAAAATTTAATACGGTACAAAAACAGCACCTGTTATTAAATACTTAATAAAATATGTACATTCGAAATTTACCAAACCGTATTATCATATTCACGTGAATAAACATTTTCAAGTTAAACATTATACTCAAAAAAATTTTGTATTTCAGCTCGATAAAAGAAAATGATCAAAAATACATTTTGAGCTATAAAACTAACCACAATAAACGTTCCACAAAAATATTAATTTCATTTATCAAGCCATTCACCGGCACATTAGCATATAAATCACGGCTAAAAAACCGCTCGAGAAAAGCGAAACAATCCCGACCCCACCAATAATATCTCCCATAAATCAGAAAATTAATTCTCCGTTCCTTTCAAAGCGTCTCAATGTAAAAGAAAACAGAGCTCATAAAAATAATACCCGCTGAGAAGTTATTCATGCCTTTCTCACGCTGACTCCGGAGCTTGCGAGCGTGCGCGCGCTTTCGTGTACATATATATGTACACCCAAGCAAGCATCGCCCACGTTGATTTATTCGCACCCACCGAAGAAAGTCGGAAATTCAGACACCCGTGCGCGGCGCGCCGCGAGGGAGACAGAAAAAGAGAAGGAGAGACCGAGCGAGAGAGAGAGAGAGGGCAGAAGACGATATAAAACGAGCGTGCCACCAGCCGCGGCGGCAACACAAATAAATCTGCGTTTCCTCCGAGAAAACCGCGAGGGCGAAACGCGCGAGCCCGAAATGACAAATTCCGCCCGCTCTTTTTCTTCGGGAGCGGTTTGCGCGCGCAGTGCCAACGCGCATTTTTCCCCGGGCGCTCGCGCTCTCGCGCCTTATTGCCTTTAATCCAGCTGAGCGGTGCGCGCACACCTGTTCAAAGTCCAGTGGTAAAGGGACGAGTACAGTCGGCCGCCAGTGGGTCAGTATATCTTTGCTGGCCCGCGGCAGTCCATTCTTTGTTGCGGGGGTGGCGCGCGCGCTGCTCTTTAATGGCGGAGATTATCCGGAGATAGGGCGCGAGAGCGCGAATTCCAGGGAGGGAAGCAGCCGGAGATTTCCACGTTTTCCTTTATACCTTCTTTCTTCGCGGCGCTGCTGGCTTCATGCGCGCGATATTTTATCGCCCGTCGCGCCTGATACGCCGGACCATTAATCCCCGTTACCTTTTGCCCCTTTTTCTTTCTGCCGGGCCGTGCATGTGTGGTTGTGGGTGGGAAGTGGAAGGGGGGGGGGGGTTGGAAGCGCGTGTGTACACGTGTAGGGTTGCGCGAGCAAGGGAGAGACAGAGCCAGGCTGTCCTCGGGCCGGAAAGAGATGATAACGGCTAGTGGAAACACTTTGTTACGGGACGCCGGACGAAACGAGTAGCGCGCGCCCCGAGCCCTTTTGCGCCGAAAGCTTCTGCCTTTCTCTTTGGAACTTCATAATTTCGGCTTTTTCGAGTCAGGCGGGGAGTAACGTACGCTTCTGCCGGGCCCTGCTGAATAGTATCTTTTTACAGTTATTAAAGAGAATGTTTTTATTCTGGTGGCTGTGATAATGTATAAGGAATGTGAAATTCAAGCTGAGTGTGTAGTAACGGTTTGTACAAAAAATCTTTTATAATATTATTAAATATTTAATGTTACATTTTTTATTATTACTAGAAAATGTTTAATAAATTACGCCTTGTCTATAATAATACTCTAAATATTTGTGTTCCATAGAAACAAGATTAGAGTACTATAGTAGGAGACTTAAAAAGTTTTAATTTAATCTTTAGTTTCCTAAAAGATATTGATTTTTTCAAAAGTCCTAACATACTTTAAGTAAAATTTATCTTTCATTTTAAAGATTATTTTTAGGGAAATTTAGTCCTGACAAAAACGAAATTTAAACCTGTTTTTAATGCTATTTCGTCTCGTTTTATCATATTTTTCTTTGGATTTTATAATATCAATATCTAAAGTATTATACTTGTATTAAAAAACTGATACATATCAAACCTGATATTGCCAATTAAGAAACTGGATCATGCAACATATTCTTTTAAAAATATTCTATTGGCTGAAGAATTTTTTCATTAACTGTGTTAAAAAATACTCTGCATTTTCCAACGTTCATAGCTTCTTTTGAAGAAGCTAAATAAATTTAAGATGAAATTTCAAAATTTTCTAAAGGTGGCTCAAACCATAATTTTTATCAATCATGAACACAATATTAAAATTTTTATGCCATATTTGAAAATTTTTTAACAAAAATATATGCTACTCATTATTGAATTATTATGATAAATTCGTTAAAACGTATTAATAAACATAATTTATCAGTCAAAATTACAATAATATGTTAATGGTATACGGTTAGTTGCATAATAGTTATCAGAAAAAATGTAAGTAGTTCGCTCTCCTTATATAGCTACATTGTTTTGTTGCCGTTATCTTTCAGGTCGCCTTTCTTTAGTATATTGTGCATAATCGTAGCTTTATTCTGCATTTACCTAAATGTATAATTGAGGCTTCGATGTGTACGCCCCGTGTTAATGCAGAAGCGAATTGCAAAGTACGCAGGAAGCTGCAAAATCATCTCATTTTCGAGAGCTACTTGCATTACCCTCGTGAATTGAATAACTTTCTAGCAAATATATGCGTATTGTATGCGAAAGTTGAAGATGTGTGTAACAGTGTGATAATTTTCGCGAGAGCTTTATTAAAATTTGCACAGCCCGTGCTGACCCGTAGGCTGGCTTTGACGGATTTTCGTTTTTATTGACAAAGTTTTTGCTGGAAATGGTGTGCACGTGCAAGCTATATTCTTTTATAGCCTCGCCTAGTGTTTTTTGCTCTTTTACTGTAGCAGCGCAATGCCTTTTTTACTCCTCTATTTAATAAATACTTTCTGTGATTGTTGCAGTTGTCAACAATTAATATTTTCAATGTTTTAATTTCAAGTTTTAACACAAATAGCAAAAAAAATTTTCGGTCTCTGCACATTTTGTATTCAATATACGATCACTCATGCAAGCATATTTTAAAAAAAGTCTACTGCATTAGTCTTGAGCAT
Source organism: Eupelmus azureus (assembly GCA_030522685.1). Classification (NCBI taxonomy): domain Eukaryota; kingdom Metazoa; phylum Arthropoda; class Insecta; order Hymenoptera; family Eupelmidae; genus Eupelmus; species Eupelmus azureus. Next base: position 2,875 of record JAPYZA010002196.1, on the reverse strand, counting down.
TAATTGCCGCCGCTTAAAAAAAAAAAATTATACAATTTACATTTTTAATCAAAAAGAGCTCATTTGTTAAAGAAAAACAAGATTAGAAAATTTTTTATATAAGTTGAAATAAAAAATCGATACTTGAAATAATAAGTGATGAAAAATCGATTTTTATATTGGAATTTAATTTTGAGAAGTGCAAATCTGCCTAGTATGCAAAAACATAGTTTGAAATGAAATAATTATTTTTGTAGTCATTATATTTTTAACTAATTAACTTTTTCGTCAACTACATTTCTATAAATTTGGCAATATATCTAAAGGCATAAATTGGTCAGCAGTCTTAAAAATACTATTTCGCGGTGAGATTACTGACCTTATTAATAGCTTGGCTGTAGTAGCGGCGGCAGAATGATATGATAAAGCTCGATGTGCATTCGATTCCATTAGTGCATCAGATAAACAAGGCTGTTCATGCATTTTATAAGTACGCGTGCAGAGAGCTCTGTTCGTATATGTGCGTGTGAGAGCAAGAGACGAAGCGCGTTCTCGCTTAAAGCTGCTCGTGTCTGCCATTCTGTGATTTCGTGCGTTTACCGCTAACCAGCTAACAGCAGCCAGGGCAAGAATAGCAGTTGCTGTGAAGTTTACAGAAGTTGAAGAGTCGTGAGAAAATATGATAGGGAGTTAAATTTTGATAATTTATGGTATGAGTTGAAAAATAACGAAAGTGCTATCACTAAAAAATAATTAAATCATTAGAGCAGTTCAGTAAGCAAAAATCATGAAAAAAGTCAATTCAATATGATAATTAGCACAGATAATGAATTTTTTGTAGCATACTGTTTTATGAAAGTATAACAATTCTAGTTATAAATTAACTTACCTTTATTTAAAACACTTAAATGACCATCGTTTAACATTCCACATTCCGCTAACCAATCCAAAACAATCGTCAATGCGACCACTACATTCAAACCCGAAGAAGCTCATCCCTCTTATTATTCAAACGCGACGTCCCAGAAGAGGTGTCCCGTCGGCGCGAACTATCGAGTGAGATCAAGATACCTACACAGCAGTGAGAATGAAAGAGAGAGAGAGAGAGAGAGAGAGAGAGAGAGAAGCCCGCATCGCTCGGCATGCATCTCTCTGTTTTGCCTTTGGCGCTTGCGGATTAGAGTAGCTACGCGAGGATTCGGCGGGGCAGCGCTTAATCATTTTCATTGCCCTCCCTGACGACGACGTACATATTCGGTGGGCGCGCGCGGGACACTTACAATCGTACGTATATACGCCGCAGTTGGCGATGCTTCTCGGCTTGATTCTGCGGCTGGGGTATGTATATTTTGCAGTAGAGGGCGAACGCATCGTATATAAAGCGAGGCAGCAAACTGGGTGTCGTGTAATGTTAATAACATGATCGACCGCTCAGGCCAGCCCTTGTAACCGGGACGGAGTGTGGGCCGATGTGAGAGCAGTGCATTTGGTGGCAGGTGTATGATTTCTTGTCTAAAGATCGATGTGTAGGTCTAGGGTAAAATGGTAAATTTGTGATACACGTGAAATTTTTAGGCATTTGAGAATGAGAGCGGGATAGTTGTTTTTTTAAGAAGATTGTTTTGATATGGATCATACGAAAATAGTATGCTTAAACATAATTTTTTAATAACGTTGTTTGCGATGTAATAATTATTGTAAAACAAACACGGAAGAAATTTAAATTCAGAAAAAAGTCTGAATTCTTTAGTCTTTCTAATGGTTTGTAAAGTCTCATAGAGCATTCATAGAAAGTTTGCATAAAATGTTGAAGAATCTTAATTCAGAAGTTAAATTTGCATGGTACCATTACCTGAAATAACTGATGTCTACGAAAAATCTAAAAACTTTCTAGAAAATTCAAAAAGTTCATGGAGATTCTGTAACTTATTTTGATAACCTAAGTTTGCTTTCAGTGTCACGGAGTAGCATCCTTGCACTGAATATTTTATAGGGTATGCGCGGTACAGCTATACTTACCGATGTTAGAAAGCAACAGGAATATCTTGTAAAATCGTATTTTTCATGATGTACTTTATTTATCCAGGACACCTTTGAGTTGAAATAAATTAATAAGAGTGCTTATTTTGCATACATAAACTTTGAAGGTTGAAAATGCTCTACTAAAATGCATACGTTTTAAAAATTTGTCTTTGGTTTTGTACGTTAAATTTAACTGCATTAAAAGAGCTACACACCTTATACTTTCGTTTGTGCAGTCAACGTTTTCAGCTTTCTTCTTTTGAACGCGAAGCAAGAAAATTAAACATTCAAACTGTAGTATAAGCACCCAAAGAAAGTTTTTCAAACCCTTAATCGAAAATTAATCTCGGGGCGAACATTTTTTTTCTTAAAAACTGAAAAGTCTAAAAAAAAGAAACAGTTTGCTAAACCGTCGTTCTTTTTGCACTTATGACCCACTCTCTAATTTTATTCTCAAATATTATTTTCCATGCGCACCTTAGCTACGTTATCCCGGATAATTGTGTTTACACTGTGAGTCGCTATTACAAGGCAGCTTTGAAGTTGGCTAAGCTAGCGCACGGGTCCGCTTCTCCCCTGTGATCCACTATGCAGGCCTGCGCTCTCATCTCGCTCGCTTGCCTTCACCGAACTCTCGCACGTGTGAGCACACTTCCTTTTCCTTTGCTCGCGTACTATATTTTTTCGTACTATGCTTTAAGAGGACTCGGTTCCTTTTTTTTCAACGCCGGGGGTTTATTGCCAAGTTCAATGAGATTGTTTTATTAAGTTTTTTGAGAAAGTTAATATATCTTTAAAAGAGAAGTAATGAGCTACTTTCTGAGGTAAATAACGTAAGTGTCGCGAATGAAGAATTGAGTAGAGTGAAGTAAGT
>JAPYZA010002195.1:0-18147 GCA_030522685.1 Eupelmus azureus | reverse complement strand
GCATTGCCCGATAAAAAAAAAAGAATTACCCACATAACCCGACGAAAATATTAAACGCGCAGCATTGCTCAGACGCGCGATGTAGACACACCGGAGCGTACACAACTACTCCTTCGATATGAATCACGCGCGCGAAAGCGTGGGCAGATATTTTAATTCATACACACGCGGCACGCGCAAGCTACTATTTTCCTCGTTTTTTCCTTCCCCCCCGGCTATTGACGCGTGCGTGTGTGAATCAAGCCGATTTCGTAATTTCTCACTATAGATACGCACCGCCTTAGTGTAGATTGTCAAGGCGAGGCGCTCGCGTAAAAGTGAATTCGAGAAAGAATCGCTGCTTGTGTTTACGTAGGAAACCTGTGACTTTTGTATCGGATTGCATTATTATGCTGCTGAAGAAACTCGATATTCGTTAGTTTTATATACAGGTTGATGGGGTCGGGAAAAAGCTATTAGCAGTGGGTATGGATTTGAGAGGAGTAAGACGGGATATAGTTTATTTGTGATTCTTTTTCTATTTTTCTTAGTGATGACAAAGCTGATGATTGCTCCAGGTGACTTTTTCAAGAGAGATTAATGATGTCAGCGCCGATATTATTCCGTTCGCGAAAACATCCTTGTTCTATAAAAAGCCTAGGTAGGACCGTTCGAACTTTTAATTAGCCCCGTTAAACTTTTTCATTACCACGCACGAAAATAATTCCGAAATCATTCCCCAGCGAGCGGCGGTTTATACATTCAGTCGGCCGGCTTTCCACGTCAAAGTATACAGTCTACCGAAACGCCATGAAATTGGCATTTTCGAATCGGCAATTTCGCGCGGCGATCATTACCGATCGATCGCCTGCAAAAAGGCACAATCAGTATAATTCCCAGCCTATACCCGGCCATTCTTCTTAGCTTTTCACTCTAACCGTAGCCCCCGCAAACGTTTTTCTCTCCCCCGGCGTCAATAAACCAAAACCAGCTGTTTTATAACAAAACAAACACACATACCTGGTGCAGGGCTCTCACGACGTCGAGGCCAGGTATGCCGGGGCCAGGTGGCAGGTACTGCTGAGTCCGCTGGGCTGCAGCGGCCCCAGTTGCCGCGGCTTCCATGCCTGCTCTGCCCTGGAGGAGCTTGAGCAGCTGCTGGCCCCCGCCGGGCTCCTCATGCCGAGACCGAGAGGAAGTCCGCCAACTACTGCTTTGTCTTCTGATCCGGGGGGTCGCGAGGGCTTATTTTTATTTCGCCTGTGTGCAGTTTGGCCTGCTGGTTTTTTGGCGGGCTGCGATGTGGGAGCTTCTGCGGGGGAGACGTTGAGACGGCGGTGACCTGGGGGATGGGAAGGTAATGATTAATTGGTTGTGTGGAGGGTGGGAAAAGGGGTTTTTGGGGGGATTTGTAGGGTGGTGGTGATTGGAGGTTTGATGGGGAGTGTGGGTCGGGTTAATTGAAGGGTTGTAGTTGGATTATGGTATGATGAGTCGTTATGGTTTTATTTGATGCTTGTTGAGGAAGGTTTAAGTATCTTAGCAGAATTATAATGGGCTGCTTGTGAGTATTTTCAATTGATTAAGTAGTAATGGTATGGACCAGTCGGACAGGTATTTTTATAGATGCTATACGTAATTAAGTATTTGTTTTAAAAGGAAATCAACAAAATACCATTACTTATGATAAAATTTTAATAAGAAATTACTTATAAGTTAGTTTTAAATCAAAGCAAAACAATCAAACTCGACAGAAATGTAATAAAGTACATTAAGCCATATAAGTCTGCTCTTTAATACACTAAAGAAGAGATAATCCGTAACCGCAAGTTAAGAGGCTACAGGTCCAAATCCTCCTCAAATTGAGCCAAGACCAGCCAAGCGCGCCTTCCTATATCCTACGCTAAGAAACTTTCAAGTCTCCCTCGCTCGTCTTATTTATCTAAAAAGTCAATTTGGAAAAGCCTTTAAGAGCAGTAGTCAGATCGTTCAATCCGCGCCACTCTAACTAACAATACCTCTCCAAAACTTTCTCAACCGACTTACAACCTTTAACCCTTATTACACACTATATACAACCAACCATAGAGAAACACCGCACAAAACGATTCCGCTCTCGCTGACGCAAAAGTATATAAGCATTCACGCCGGTGCATCCTCGCGAACGTATATACTCATAAACCACCTCTCCATTCAGCTCGCGAGTATATCCAGCTCTCATAATCTCGACGCGCCGTATACATACCCACTTCGCGGGTTACATCACTGAAAAGCGTCCCACTCAACTCTTACAGCTCGTTACCAACGTATATACCCATCACTCCCCAAAACTGCGTGCTCTCCATCCCACCGAAACACGGCGTCTTCCATATATACACACACGTCGGCAAGAGAAAAAAAAGGCCACGGGAACAACAACAACAACAGCCGTATAAATGTACCGTTGGCCTGCACTTAGGCGCTCGCGCCGCGGCGGGATGATGCGCGCTCCTGATAAAGTGAATGAAAGCGACTGTTTGGCCGCTCGCGCGCGCGAGAGCGCGTATATATACACGTATATACGTTTACGCTCGCTCGCTCGGCTCGCTATACCTCGACTATATATCGCGCGTACTATGCTCTCGTACTACGTAGTAAAATCCTCTCTCTCTCTCGTGCGCTCCTTTTTTTCTCGCGTCTCTTCTCCTTCTCCTTCGCGCAGCGCTGCACGTAATGACGTTATGAAACCCAGACAATGAATCTAAGCGTTATATACACACACGCTGTCGGTGTGTATATATATAAAGTATAACACACATGGGTGTGTGTATATGCGGTAGTTAAAAATCGCTCGCGAGTCCTGGATTTTATTTTGCGCGAATTTTTTCAGTTTCGAAAAAAAAAGAGCGAGACGTACTCTCCTGCAGCGGGGACTAACGCGACGAAACAATGAGCAACATTCTAAATTTAGTGGTCCGCGGAGAGCGAGAGAGCAAGCACAAGAGAGCTGGATGGCAGAAGGCTCGAGTGGGAGCGAGAGGAAGGGAGAGAGTACGAGAAACGTTTCGAGCGAATCGATCTCCAGCCGCGCGGCGAAGGAGCGTTAGGAGAGCTGCATATGCGCGCCTTGCTATGGGCCTGGACATGTGCGTGTGTGCGTCCACATAGCCCGTCTGTCTAAAGGGCGAGCATCAGACCTACACTCTTGCTAATTTTTTCTCCGGAACGCTGCCCTTAACGAACACACATCGGTCCTATTCATCACTCCCATCCTAGCCATAGGTCAAGCCAAGCGCGCGCTGATCCCTAACACAATGGAGCGGCCCTTTCGCACACCCATACGAACAGACCATACGCACGTGCGTGCCTCCAGCTCTCTTACACCTACACACACACGCGTGAATATATCGACAGGGGGGCGCGCACGCGCCCACCTACACGTATATTGTATAGGTGCAGCGCGCACGAAAATCCATGTACATAGTGTCGCGCACATATACGTAAGCTCGCGCACAAAGGAGCGCACTTTAACGCTCTCGCTTTTTCCAGCTGCGAGCACGAAATGCACGCTCAAGTAGCTCCGCGCACTTATGTATACGCGGAGAGTCTGACGTCGATGCGTTACGGAGCTGCTGCTGCGGCCAGGTAATACACGCCCCAGCGGCCGCCCGCACCGCTAATCCGTGTACTCCGCCTTGCGAGAGTGGATGTGTGTATATATGCACGTGTGGAGAGTTAAAAAGTCAGCGCGGTTTTTATGCACTGGTAATGCAGCCCTTGCTGGAAGGATAATTTCTAGGGTCTAGAATGTGAGTCGGAAAAAAGGCTGTCCTAACGCTGGATATTATTAGTCTCTACTCCCCCCTCCATTTATCGGTTTAATGATTTTTCTATATCGGAGCACGCGTCTCCATTCTAATACAATCCTCCTCGAGTCGGAACTATTACACTTCCCCTTAAGCCCACCAGCGAGAAAAAGACCAGCATAACGAGCTTGACAATACACTGTCTTAACCACCCTATCGTAAAAAAAAGAACAGACAGTAAAAGAGAGACATACTCAAAAAACGAAACGGCACAGCGGCGGCGCTGGCTCGGCGCGTCCTGCGCTCAGCTGGTCCGTCTCTCTCTCTCAGGGCGCCTCAGCCGCGAGCTGCAGCCCGCGCGACGACGACGAGCACCGCGGGAAGAAGCAGCAGCAGCAGCAGCAGCGGCGCCGCCGCCACGGGATCAATATGGAGCGCATCGGCCGCCCGATTACAGGCACACACCGACGGAGATACACACGCACCTATATATACACAGACACACTCTCTCTCTGCGTCCTGGTCTATCGCTGCTCTGTATACAACAACTGCCTCCTCCGTCGGCTGTCCCCAGGACACTGCGCACTCGGGCCGTCTTTCTCTGTGTCTTTGCTGGGTGTTGTTGTCCCGTTGCAACAATACACGGACTGCACTCGCGAGTGTGTATATATAAACGCCGAGGCGAGGAGCAGCGAGGCACTGCTGGCTCTCTCGCGCCGCGAAGGACTACACTGTCAACAATAGGACGGAGAGCGCCGCGCGCGCCGTACCTAGCTGTCTGTATATACACGCGTATATATATGTATACACATACGTATAAGAGAGTGGAGGAGCTGTCAGTGCGCTCGCTCTCGCTCGTTTGGCTGGCGCGATGCAGACGACGGCGGCGGCGCGACGTATCAGCTGCGCACCGTGACACACGGCCGTTTGTGTATACACGGCACTGGCGTTTTCAGGCTGTCTCTGTTGGCTTTGAGCTGTAGGCTGTGCAGGCTGTCCTTGTCGGGCTGCTTCTACTGGGAAGTTTTTTTCCCCCCTCCAGGTGCTGTGATGGGGGATATGTGGAGGCGCAGGACTGCGCATGAATATGTGAGGACTGCGTGGATGGAGATGGCTGCGCCGCCGGTGTGTTGGGATGGGGTCTAGGGAGTTTTGAGAGAGGTTGGTGGAGGTGGTTTGGGGATTTGTGGGCTCGGTCGGTATGTGGGGTTTAGAGGCTTGGAATTTTGAGTTTTTGTTTTTTTTGTATAGGTGAATGAGTGATTTTGGAATTGGGAGCGATGGGAGCTAGTTGTGTTTGGGTGTATGGAGGGGTGACGTTAAAGTATTTTTAATGATAATTTGATGTTCATCGAAAGACGTTGCGTAAGATTATTTTAGATGTAAGTCAGATTTTTGTCTGCTCTTTATGTATTATTACATATTTAAATGATTCTATCTTTATAAAGTATTAAGTATAAAAAATGAAAGAATTCAATTTTTTTATTTTAACCATTGTAAATATTTATTTGAATGTAGTATAGGTATGATGAAAATTCGATCTTCTAATTCGAAATTTCGCGCCTTGTATATCAGCAAGAAAATTTCCAGTCTTACAAAAATGTCCCTAGTGCATTTCTCAGTCGGCATCGTTTAAAATTCGATTGAACATAACCTTAACACAAGTTAAACATGCTCTTCACAAAAATTGTTAAAACTTCATATAGTTTTTAACTTTAAAAATGACACGTTTATTTAAAACTACTAAATTATTCTCTGTTTTAAAAATCCCCGTTAGATATAAAAATCCTGATCATCATTGGGTAAATTTCATTTTATTTCATTTTATTTACTTGAGATTTAATAAGTTGTAACTTCTTACTCATCAAAAACAATTTTAATATTTTGAATATTTTAACAATTTTAATTATATTTTAATTATATTTATTAGTCTATTCTGAGAAAGAGAAAATCTTCTTCTCAAAAGGCACTTGATCATTTTGACGACTTCTACAAATCTGTTTACGGTGAATCTTGGTCAAATATTAGATCAGCATTGCTTTCGAAAGATCATAAATATGTTGCAGTTATAAATAATTTCAGTGATATTGAAAGAATATGTCAGGAATTAGAGGTAATAATTATTATTATATTCTTAGCTAAGAAAAAATTATCAAATAACTATATATTTATTTTAGAACATGGGTGCAATGAATATGAAAGCTATTTATGATGCATCTAAAAAAAATCTTCAATATCAAAAAGGAAATAATAAAGAAATTGAGTCAAAGGCAGTACATAAAGTAGAACTAAGTTTAGATCAAATTGTAGTAGAAAAACAGAAAGATCATTCAATATATCCAGATAATTATGATGATCCTAAATTAGTTTCAAAAGTTGATAATGAAAAAACTGAAAATAATAAGACATTAAGACCTGTTAAATTGGAGTCTATTGAAAAAGATGTAAAAAAAGGAAATGATCAAGAAAATCGATTGATTGAGTCTTCCGTAGGTCTTGCAGCTTCTCAGTTAAATGAATTCATTCCAGCAACAAAACTGAAAGGTTTGTAAATATAATTTTGATTATATTCAACAATCAGTGTTTATTTTTATTCCATTATATTTAGGGATGGACGATTTTGTTTTGGAGTCTGAACACTATGAATACTACACTAAAGGAGCTGATTTTTCTATTCGAATTGTAGAAGATAATGTGTTAAACTTTCCCGAGAAACTTTTATTGTATACATTTGAAGAAGGCAATTCTATAAAATTTCCAAGACCCAAAACTGGACTAACTGAAGTTTTAGGTAAATGAACTGTATAAATTCAAAAACACTGAGATTTTGCTACTTTCAAAACATGAATTAAAACTTAAAGCAATTTGTTTTTGCATTTTGCAGACTATTTTGTTTTGGATGGTGCATCAATATTACCTGTATTATCATTAGATCTGCAGCCAGGTGATACACTGTTAGATATGTGTGCTGCACCTGGTGGAAAATCCATTACTGCTTTACAGACTTTATACCCACGTTTAATTGTTGCAAATGATGTTCAAGAATCAAGAACAAACAAGATAAATAAATTTCTTGAAGAATATTTACCAGACATAAGTGATTGGGATAAAAGATTTATTATTACACAGTGTGATGCAAGGTATATTGAGGATACAGGTCTTTACAACAAGGTATAATGATTTTTAATTTGAATTTCTATTTATACTTATTCTTTTAACCCATACATGAATTTTCAAAATTTTTTACAAGATACTTGTCGATGTGCCTTGTACTACTGATAGACATGTTCTTCATGAAGATGACAATAACATTTTTAAAAGTACGAGAATAAAAGAACGGATTAGATTACCTGAATTACAGACTGAAATTCTAACGTAAGTTTTTACGTAACTATTTGTTATTTTTATTATTTTTACTGTAATATAAAAAATTTTTGATATGCAATTTAGAAATGCGTTGAAGCTCGTAATTCCTGGTGGTACTGTTGTATATTCAACCTGTTCTTTAAGTCCTATTCAAAACGATGGTGTAGTACAAATGGCCCTTAAAAAAGCTTTTGAAGAAGCTAATACTGCTTTTGTTGTAAGGTAAGTATTAGTTTGTATTTAAGATAAATTTAAAGGATAAAGCTAAAATTTGTGTGTTATTACAGTGATCAATCAAAAGCACTAGAACCTTTACAATTTTTATACAATTTTGGGAATTTCGGACTTAAGTATGGTCATATTGTAATCCCAACAAAGAGCAGAAACTGGGGTCCAATGTATTTTTGTAAGATGGTTCGAGTTCAATGAAAGAAGTAAAGTATGTAATTCTTATATATTCTTATTTAAATTTTGTATAATACATATTTATTTTTGTCGTTCTTAGTTAGAATACGTTATCATAGAATTGATTATAGAAGAGTGAAAAAATATTGAAATTATTCAGCTGAATTACACATTATAGACTTAATGTACATATTTCTTACAACTATATATAAATAATTACAAGTCTTAAATTTTTATATTTTTTTTATAAAATAATTATCTAAAGTGAACGTCCCATAAGATGAGTGTTTTTATATGAATATAAAATGTAAACACGATCTGTTTGTACTGTTTATCGAGATATTTTTTATGAAATAATTGTAAAAAATAGAAATGAAGAATCGTAATACTATTTTATATAACTATTTCTTTTATAAAATACTAATTGTAAAAAAATGCTGTCATTTAATATGAAATTCATGAAAATCTTTCTTTCTGGGACTTTTATGGGTTTTTCACTTTGAAGAAAGACATTTGTTATAACAACATTTCTTTCCAACTTATAGAATCTATTAATGCCTTGCTTCTTTCAAAGGAACTGTTTGCTCTGGCCTTTCCTCATGTGACTTGATCTTGTTCCATGGCTGTTCTTCACCGGTGCCGAACATTGTATAAAACAACATCTCAATGATGTATAAACCTACTGTTAGGAAAAATATCACTCTCCAAGACTCAACAGATTTCTCCTGTAAATAAAAACGTACATTGTTGTAAATAAAAGTTAGTTAATTTGCGTAATCAAGACTACTAGTCAACCTTTTTTTTCATATATCATGAATTTATCAATTCAAAAGGAGTTTAACCAACTTAAAGTTTATTTCAAATACAATTAAAAAGTGCGCTTACCTTGCCCTTAATTAAGTATCCCACAAAAATAGGCACGACGATTCCTGGTATGGTTGCAATCGTATTTGTGATGGCGACAAGCGTACCAGCGAAATTTGGAGCTATGTCTATATGATTGGCAAGGAAACCGCAGTACATTCCACCGATACAAGTGACACTTATCGTCATTAATGCGACTGCTAAAGTGGTATTCTTGCCAACGTACGTGACAGCAAGAAGACAAAACATAGGAATGGCAGACGCTGAAAAATTACGGTTTATTAATTATTGATTTAAATTATCGACGGATAGTAATAATAATTTCAATTATTGCTTACCAAACAGCGTTCCGATTTTTCTTGACACTGTTACCGAAATCCAATTTTTATTTTGCATTACGGCAAGAGCTTTACTAAGACCCATCGTAAACAACCACATACAGAAGAATGGTAATGCGGATAATAACGAGTTCTGAAATAAAAAAAGAAAAATACATAATTAAATCTTAATTTTCTTAATTAATTTATAATTTAACCGAGATTAATTACTCACATCTTTTAAATCGAAATTTAATACACTATCCATGTATTTGGGCAGCTGGGTGAGCAGCATGTACCAGCCGAAGTTGCTGCAAAAGTGAGCGACCAAAATGGCCAAAAACGGCGGCGACTTCATAATTTGAAACCACGGCACCTCCGACAATTTCTGCAAGTGCAAAGTAACAAAAACATCCTCTATTATACTTTTCTTTGAAAATAAAAATTTTGCACCTAAACATGCAATGTATATTTACCATTTTATGGGACTCCTTGGTCTGACCCTGCGAGTTGGCGATGTACTCGCGCTCGGCGTTAGTGATGAGCATCTTTTGCTTCTCGGGCGAGTCCTGGATCATGATGCCCCAAGCAGTGCACCAAATTAGACAGAGTAAGGCCTCTATGTAGAAGACCCATTCCCAACTTAAAGAAACGGCTATCATGCCCGAGAGTAGAATTGAGATAACCGTGCCGAGGGCAGTGCCTGAAATGTATATTGTTAGGTAAGTTTGCGTATAGTCATAAAAATAGTGATTTAGTTTGCCACATGTTTCTGCTTGAGAATTTTCGATCGCAATTATATTGCGTAATGTTTTCATCGCGGACAGTTTGAGCTACTATTTTGAGCGTTGAATAAAGAAGGCTTTCGATGAAAGTTTTATAGAAGCTTAAAAATCATCGCGTATCGTAAATCACGTCGTATTAATACGCGTTGGAGCTTTAATGGCGTCATAAAACTTTTTTAATTTTCTAAAAAAAAAAAGTAAAATTAACGTTATATCTTTGTTGTAAATATGGCGAGGAATTATTAAGGGGCATAAGGTTTTGTATGAAGATTGATATTTGAGTAGCAAAAAACGAAATAATTAAAATTAAATGTAAGAGAGAATGGAACTAAGATACACACATCGTCATACATGTAATGTATACTCAATTACAAAAGCCCGATAAAATACGGTAAATTTATAGAAAAATGGTGCAAAATCAATATAAAAAATAACCATAAACCCGATAATCTTATTGAATTTTATAAAATTGTAGGTCCTTATTATAATTGGGTTAACATAATCATCAAAAAGCAGGGTCAAAGTCGCAAATTACATATTGAGCGAAATACAATTTTTGTTGACCTATTTTTTAAAACTATTTTGTTCGAATTAAATATATATATACATCGCGATATTTGAAGGAAATTTTTGAATTCGCGTAAAAATTTCTAGATGAATGAATCAAATTCAAAAATTTATTTCCAATGATATTTCTAGATATTTTGTTATAAGAAACTGTATATCATTTCAGTCGGTAATTGCAAGACTATTAAGTTCTGCTATTATACCATTACAAAAAGAAACGTTTATTTAATCGATTTTAATCAGTATTGAAAATTAAACAAAATTAGTTTTTTCATTTTTTTTTATCTTAGCATTGGCGTCTACAAAAAAATACTGCAGAACTTAAATTGTTTGTACTTCAAATGAATACGCTTCCCCGAACTTTGTGCAAATTTATCTCGATACACGAAGATTATGTAAAAGAACAGTTTTTTTTTAATTAACAAAAAAGATTCTTTTAAAGTTATGTAGCTAATTGGATATGTAAATTTTATTCTGTTTCTTTAAGGCGATGTTAGCCTTTCCTTGTTATAGAGAACGTGGAAATCTATTTTTTTTATTTAATCTTCCAATTTTTGAAAATATAGTGACGTCACGTTGTTGTTCTTAACGAAAATAATAACATGAAGTCAAAAAATCTTTCAAAAATTGAAAATTAAATTCCAAAACTGGGTTCCCATATTCTTGATAATAAGAAATGTTCATCACCATAACTGTTTAAAAAAATTGAAAACTAAAAGTATGAATAATAAATATATCTATACTACGTGATATTTTATAAGTAAGATTTCGTTAAATTTATACACGACAAGCTTAAAAAATCAATCGGAAACTCCTCAATTTCCTGCATCAGCGCAGTCGCACAATAGATATAGAAAAATCACGTAGGAAATGATGTTATTCGCAAAGTTTCTACAGGAAATTGAGACAAGCTCGACATATAAGAAACTGTAATGTCATAATCAAACTCCAATACGCCATGTCATTTCAAACGCAAAAATGCATTGATAAAACATACATTCCCTTTCGAGCTCACCAACTTTCTCCAACAACTCTATCTATTCAATAACAAAAGAAATAACTTCTATTCTTATTTTTTTAAATTCCCCTACATCCAACGCCGCACTATAGCCACTAGCTATATACGCTCGGCTTCATACGAGCGCGCATTTATAAAGCGATCGTTCGCACATTCACATATAGGCAGACATATACGTACCGGCATAAGCAATGGAAGCGAGAATGCTGCGTTCGTTCGGTGGCGCCCATTTCGAGATGATCACGTGAATCGCTGGGAAACTGACGCCCTGGAAAAATGTCGTTCGAAATTTTACGATACGTCTCCTATATACGCGCGCGTCTTTAATATTCCAGAATTGAGAGCGAGCTTTAGGCCAGGCGTGACTTTTATATGGCAAGGCGGATTTCATGCCGAGACTTTTCCCGAGGAACTTGGCGAATATGAGCTTTTATATGTATATTCGAATGAAATTTCTTTCATTTTCGCGAGTGTCTTTGAGATTTTTTTTAAGATAATCTGTATGCAAGGTATTGGAATGATGAAATGTATGTTCTGGAATTTGGAGCGAATTTCTAGCTGCGCAATATTGCCGAGGGTATTTACGGCAACATCGCGGAGCCATTTTAAATACATTCATATGCAAAATAAACTGGAGTACAGAAGCAGTCGAATATGAAAAATAAGAATATTCTCGAAAAACTATCGGTAAATTTAATTTAAATAGCATACTTTTTTTCTATTAAAGAGTTCTAGTTTTTACGTATGAAGGTACGCGAAAATAAACTTTATTGCAGAAAATTACTCGACATTTTTTAAGAGTATTTTTAAAGTATAAACCTGTCATAAGCTGGATAAAAACTTTTTTGGTATATTCGAATCCTGAAATATATTTGTTTTTGTGACTAACACCATACTCATAGCCTTCAAATCCGGAAGTTAAACATCCCGTAAAAGTCATTCTGATAAAGATTAGAAATAAATCTTTACATACGTTCTCATAGCAAGTAATCGAAAAGTATTTTTTATAAGAAATTTATATTCTACTTTTTTTATTTTTATGGTCTAAAGCTGCTATCAATTTATTGGCCCTTTATCATTCATTATTTTGAGAAATACTTTAATATATATTATCAAAATAATGCTTACTATTATGAGATCGAACAATATACAAAATCTTTTTGAATTTAATAGTTTAAATATATAAATATACAAAAATTTGTGATAATAATGAATTTAAATTGCAGTATAAGAGGACATTTTTGGAACATTTAACATTTGTGGAACTCATATAGGAATCTTTTAAAACTCGAATACTCGATTTCCTGTCATGGTACAAATTCCGTGCAGGATTTAAATGATTTATTTTATTATCTTTAATTTATACTTAAAATTTGAAATTCTTTAAAAGATTGTTATGTAATTCACAATTTAATATTCATCAAAAATGCTTTAAGTTTCCCACAGATGATTCTTATGAGATAAATGAAGTAACTTACTTCTGAATGTTATAAAACTTTTACAGCATATTTTATGTTTCAGTGATATCGATAAAATAGTCTGATAGATGTGCCTTGCTTAACCAGTTAGATTCATCAATTTTAAATTACATGGAACTTTTAAAAGAAAATTTCTCAAAAATTATAAATTCTGAATAAATACATAATGTATTTATTAGAGCAAGGTATATCTTACAGTCTTTTATGTTCTTGCATATTAATAAATACATTTCAAAAATGATCTTTAACAAATCAGATTTTGAGTAAATAAATATCTGGTTCGTTACAGGATTATTGGAATTTATTTATAATTATTTAATTAAATTGCTTTTATTGAAATATAAAATATGATGAAAAATGTCCAAAGGTTCAGTTATAAATTCATGTAAATGTCTTCTTATTTCGAAAATTTTATTCATACTAAGAGAATTGGAAATAAATGTATTTTAAACCACTCAAATTTTTAAAAATTTCCTCTACTTTGACAGAACAATTTGAAAAAAAGTTCTTTTAATTTCACCAATAATACACTGAAAAAAATATTTACTTAATTTAAATGCTTAATAGAATTAATTAAACCTTTTTTGATTCAACAAATTTTTCAATCAATTAAACTTTTATTGCGAGGACACTTTTTCCTAGTATAAAAATAACCTTTCCAACGAAAAATAAAGAACGCGCTCCTCCCAAAGTAAAAAAAGTCCAAATTTCTCAAAAAAAAAAAGTCAACTCACCCCGCCGATGCCCTGAATGACCCTCATAACGATAAACATGGCATAATGGATCTTGGCAGCCATGGGCATCATTAGCGAAGCTATGACGTTCAGCAGCACGGATACGTTAAGCACCCATTTAGCGGACACGTACTCAGCCAGCATACCGCCTGGCATCAGTGATACAATGTAACCACCGAAGTACGAGGCCAAAATTAAGCCCTGCAGATCCGAGTCCCAGACGAAGGGGCCGTCCGGCTTATGTGGATGCTCCGCATCCTTGGCAGTCGTCACGATGTTCGTAACGTTCGTGATGTTCGTCGACTGATTGAGTAGCTTCGTCGCATTCGTGAGAAGAGCCTGTTTGAAAAATTGGAGATTTTTAGCGGCAATTTGTTTTTTTCATTGTCGTCGCTGCGAGCGAACTGTAAAGCTTGCTCTGTGCGGAATTTGGGCGCTTGCCGAGTTTTCCAACTACTTGTTGCAGGCGAGATGCATGGTTATAGCTCGGAGTTTGCGCGCTGCTAAGCTTTTTTAGAGAAGGGTTCGTTTAAAATTTACGTAAATGTTCGATTGGTTTGTCCCGACGTTATTATGACGCGGAAAGTGTACAGTGTGAGAAATAGAGTTACTTGTTGAATACTTTCGGCGTGAGAAAGATGAATAATTTTGTGAGATATTGGCAGTCTTGTTACGACCGACTGTTTCTACTGAAAAAATTTAGTTTATATGATTTTAATGACTTTGAATATAAATATTTTTTATTTTATAATTTTTTAGATTTCTACATTTAATTTCAATCATCTTGTTACAAATATTAATTTTGTTCAGTTTCTGAAGCCTATTTGTACTACGAAAACTGCCCTTACTTATACAGAGCACTATTAATGTAGTAATACAGTCACGCCATTTTTAAAAACGTTTTGTTTTTAATTGCCTTATAGAAAAAAAAGATAAAGAGCCAGAATTAACAATTATTTATTTATAGATGATTTTGTCGACCTGAATCCGATAAACGGTCTAATGTATTTTCATAATACTTTCAGGTCTGCAAGCTTTATTTATTTTTATTTTGTGAAAGCTTTACAAACACCTCGACATCCGAGATTAAGCCGGATGAAATAAAAATAAAGTACTCTTTTTAAAAGCCAGTTATATTGGTAACTTTTAAACGTTACAATTTATATTCTTGATGATTAAGTATGTACTGTAACCAATATTTATAACTTGACTACATTAAGGCTTATTAACTCTTTCTAATAATATTAATTAAATCAATTGCTTCACATGTTCAACTATATATAAATCATCGCAATAACGTAAAATGAAGTTTAAAAAATAATTGATGTTTTAATAAGATACGTCATATTTTATTGTTATATTTATAAGAATAAAATATTGTTAAAAAGAACTTACCGTGGTAGCCGCACTAATGTGTGGACTTATTGTTGTACTTGTGACATCAGCTTTTTCAGAAGCATCCTTAATTATTTCTAATGCAGTATGGTTGACCATTGCTACCATGGTTACGCTCAAATTCACTTTGAATCCATATAGAATAGCCAAGCCTATGGATCCCATGCACGCTGTGAGATACCGACATGGTATCGATTTCAAACCTATCAGAAACATAAATTGAACAAAATGTTATAAAACTATATATAATTTGATTTATTTCTAAATTTATGAAATTTTTAAAATATTCAAAATTTTTCAAAGTATACATCCACTGCTTGTAATACGATACAAAACAGAATTAACAAGAATTAAAAAAAAACTTGTGTATTATATGAAAAAATTACAAATTCAATAACTGGAATTTAATTTTTAGCTAAAACAAAATTATTTCAAGTTCAAATTACATTTCACGTATAAGATTTTTTTTTAAAAGTTTTTCACATAATATTTGAAGAAAATTCTGAATTTGTTTCTTGAGTGATGATTATACTATTATTCGTTATATTGCATCTACTGATTGCAGATTACTATCTCTCAATATGTTGAAAATCAATATTTTCGTATCGACAACAGACTTCAAAATTTTATTGTACGTATTACATTTTTTAAGATAAAAATATGTCAATAATATTCGTAAAACAAAATGAAGTTTTGTTATTAGAAATTTATAAAAGATAAAACTAGTCGAGAAACAGAATTTCACAAAATAACGTTTGAATGTTTCCATAACCTTCCAGAGTAATGGCATCAAGTAAAGTGCTCTATCGGCAAATGACTTTAAAATTTTATAACGTTTTTAGAAAATCACGAGATAGTTCATGTATTTTAAAGAAACATCAAATTTATTTGAAATTTAATATTATCATAAAAATTGTAAATAAATAACAATTAGTTGGCAGTAGACATAACAATTATATAATTGACAAGACAGATTAAGACAATGTAAAACTTTCTCTCTTATCGACAATTCCAGGAATAAATTTTTTAATATAATTTTGAGTTTTAATAAAATATCTCTTTGATATGTTTTCGTTCTTACTGTATATGTATCATACATCATTTTGACATATTTGAGTGATCTACGTTGTACTCCACGATTCTGATACTGCCCACTGTTAGAAACCTTGAATTTTGGCTTTTGTACTTCTAACCACAATTTTTTGAGTCAACTAGTTCATCAATTAAAATTAGTCTAGACTTTCAAAATCTTGAGAGAAGTACTGTAGAATACAGTCATTATAGATTAATTGATTTTGAAAGAAATTATTAAATAATCATAAGCAGACTTATGTGCGTACCATTCATTTTTAAATACGTAAATATTTAGCATATATAAATATAATACATTACATTACATAGCAATGTATGTAGTGCTATTATGAAAGAGCATTTTAAGTCAAGTCTAATTAAATTGATTAACTTGTAGCTCAAAAATCTATAGTCAGAACCAAAAGAAGTACAAAAACCAAAATTCAAGGTTTTCAAAAAAGGAAAGAATTAGAAATTTTAAATATGTACAGTACAGTCAAAGCCAATGTGGTAAAAAGATATAGGATACTAACACAATAAATACAAAAACTTTTAAATTTAAATATTCATTTAGCTATACAAATTTTGAGCAATTTTTTTTATTTCATATTAGTAATTTATTTTTTAAATTAAAAGGCACAAGCTAGTACATATATTTAAAGTACATACATATAAAGAATTTAAGTCATACGTAGTATTTTTTGTACATTAATATTAATTAAAACTGAAATTATGGTATTTGAAATGAATAATAAATTTTAAAAACTCTGTAACTTTCTAAACTTTCTACAAATTTTGTTTAATTTTAAATGTTAGTTTTAGTTAGCCAAATAAAATTGTTTTTTTTTTATTTTTATTTTAAAATAAACTTTTTAAAAATACTGTAAATATTATTTCTTTAATAATTTATAGAACATATAGTTTTATTTATAACGTTCATCTTTATTGCAAATTGCAATCATCTTTGAATCTGCATTATTGATTGAATTTTTAAGTATTTTGAATCTACAAAGCATCAGAATCTTTGTTATTTAATCTATTTTTAGATAGCGACGGCTTGTGAGATGAATAATTGCGGCCTTGCAAATAAAATTCAAACTTTTATCTTACCGTAAAATTATAGAAACATGCTGAAGATTAGAATAGAGTTTATTTAAATATTAATAGCTTGATACTACGAATTGGCTATAAGAGAATTTTGTAGAAAATAAATTTATTTAAATTTTTCTCTTTATTGACTGAGGTAAAACTGTATCGTATATAGAAGATATTCGATCTGTGTAACTTTATCCCTAAGCACCTCAATCTTTACTACTCAATCTTTACTGAAATTATGAATTACCGGCAAAACTTTATTTTTGAGAATCGTAAATGTCAGAAAAAATTTGTATTAATATAATAATAGTTTTTTATATTGAATTTTCTACTTTAACGTAACAATAGCAATTTATATCGAAAATGCCTAGAAATAGCGATTATGACAAATACTTCCTGACGAGAAAAAAAATTACCGCAACACAATCACCCAAAATCCAATCATATCCCTCAATACAATAAAAACCTACTAATCCACATCTCTCTCGAACAAAAGACCCACAATGCCAAAATTCATGTCTACTCATCCCAAACAATAGCACCTCCCAATCCAAATTTCACTTTCACCCAGCCAGAATCCATCATTCCCCGATCAAACATCCTCGGCGCATCTCCGCCAAACGCAACTCCCTCGCTAAAAACCCCGACATCGCCTCATCCATTCGTCAAACGCTTATATATCCTCCCGCGCGCTGCAATCCGATATCCACAAAAGAAGCGCGCATCTCCCCGAAGATATACAGTTACCTTGAAACCCCCTCAGCTCTCGCCTACGCTCGGCAAAGGCACACACACAGCAGCTATCGAAAAGTAAAGTGGCGGGTACAACAGGTTTTAACGGCGCACGTCTATACGTACGGGCAACGTGCCAATCGACATGTGCGCACTTGCTGTATACACACGGCGGCTATACGTCCTCACGTACGCCGCGAGCGACACCTTTTCAGGTCTTTGACTTTTTCGCGCGCGCTCGGCTTTCCTCATCTGTCGCCGCGGCGATATAAAAACTTCTGCGTTTAATGTATGTATATATATAGATATAAGTGTAAGCGCGCGCTTTTTTCAGTCGCTCGCGCGCGGGCGGTGGTGGAGGCCGAAAATAAAAGCCGCGAGGCGCTCATATTTGAAATAGCCGGCGGGGGGGCACGTGGCTTTTCCGCTCTCGGATATAATCGGGAGTATGGAAGTGTATAGTGCGAGGAGAGAGCCGAAGGGGAATTATTTCGAGAACGAGAGCGACTGTATGTCCGTAAGAATGCGGGGGCGCGACCGTCTGTGTGTCATTCTA
>JAPYZA010002193.1:0-18153 GCA_030522685.1 Eupelmus azureus | reverse complement strand
AAAGTTATTGCTAATACAAAACGTTTTAAAAACGTACGTTCTGTGCCAGTGTAGGACAAATTACAGATTAAGCATTTACGGTACCGAAAACTGCCTTAGTTTCCTCCTGATCTTTATTTGTTTCCGGTCGTATTATAATATAGGATTTTAATATATTTAATTTATGATTATAACGTATATTACAATAAAAAATAAATTTTTAAAGTTTGATTTTTAAAATTAGCAAGATCAAATTATGTTAAAATCTTGATATTGATATTGTTAACTTTTCAAAAGAATTATTCATTGTATAAAGTAATGCAAGAATTAGGTAAGTACACAAATCTTTTATTTAAAGTACTATTTTAATAATATATACTTACTACTATAAACACTTACTAAAGATAAAACATGAAAACGGTAAGTACTAAGTACTTAATAAAAAAAAAACATTTATCATAATATATTTTTACTTACGATAGCATTATTCAATACGTAACAGTTAATGAACTTCAAAATTCGACAGTTTACGCGCGTATTTTCCAGTCGTCATTATAGGTATCGGCTACTTGCCAGCAGCCACGCGGTTTCGATTCTGCGCACACGCGATCTGATACAAGGTTGTTGAAAATATACACAGGCTACGCGCATCCACGTCTGCGCTTTCGCGTACGACTGTTGTATATTCCTTGTGATTAGTCGTAATTAATTAAAATCATGGCATCGATTATAGAATATTTTAAAAACATTCCCCTGCATATGGTACGTAGATAAGTCTATTGATTGTTTCTAATAAATCGTAAATTGTACTTTAAATTAATATGAATACTTTGCGAAACTTTGGAGGTTATGTTTTGCCGTATGTCAACATATTCTAATTTTGAATTTTTTGAAAATTCCCGTTTCATAGTGAGAGTAACACTTAAATTGAAGATTTTTATGTATGCTAAAATATGTATGAATTTTTTCGTAGGATTATGATGGTCAAGCTAGAGCAGAAAGACTTTCGAGGATCATCATTACTCTATTTGGTGTAAGTTTTATTAGCTCGTATTTACTGTGTTTCAATTTTTTCAAGAAATCAATTTGTATATAAATTTACAGGTTGTTGGTTTAATTTGGGGTTACATTATTCAACAATTTTCTCAAACAATTTACATTCTCGGAGCTGGATTTGTGATGGCGTTCATTATCACAGTGCCTCCATGGCCAATGTACAGGCGTAAACCTTTGGATTGGCAGAAGCCACAAGCAGAAGTTCCTACTAAAGTCAAGAAGAAGAAATAAGCATTTATATAGTGTGTAAATTTGAACTTTATTATTGAACAGAGTGTTTTCCTCAGGAATAAGATGTGCGAATGTAATACTGTCACATAGCCACAAATTCATCGAGTTGAGTATAATGTGTTCTTTAAAAGCTGGTTTGCATTTCAACTTTTTACATTCAATGAAAATACAACCCGAAGTGTTAATTATTTCCATGACTCGGAATATCAATTTCCTTCAACGAGCATTAGAAATATGTAATTCTTTACTGTTAATCCACTGAAAGTGATATTGTCTTGAAAAGAAGTAATTTTAAGTAAAAATCAAATATTATTTACAAACTTTTCTTTCTATTAAACTATTCAAGAATCATAAAATAATTATTTAATCAACATTCACCAAACCAGAAACCCAAACACTGAATATTCCATCACTATAATCACCAGTCAAGCATCGACGCCTTTCATTCGAGCGCATAGGAAAGTCAATTTGCAACAAAGCAAGCGTTCAATCGCTCCGCATTTGCATTATCGGCGATCAAAAGAGCTTCTCCGCGGGCAGTGCTCCTTTTGCGATTGCGCGCGCTGGACACGGTCCAACGGAACGTTGCGAGCACTTTCTTTCTTTGTGAGCACGTACGTATATATTTCTCGTTTTCTCTACGAGAGGCATACACACACGATCCTTCTCGCAAAATCGCGTGCGTGTCGCGCTTTACTTTCACGAGCGGCGCGGCTACTTGCTCGGCCGGTAGAACACTTTTTTTCTTCTCCGCAGTCGGAAGGACATTGCGTAATCCTGGCTTCTTTCTTCTCCGGAGCTGCTTTTTGGATACTGTATATTGCGTTTTTATTTTTTCTTCTCTGTAATAATGAATGCGTAACGTGTACATGAGCATTGGATAATATGCGCCATGTAGCGCAAAACGAGTTTGTAATAATATCAGAAAGCATTGGGCATTGGCTTTTGTTGCAATTGGTGCTTATTTTGGTCCTGAGTTGGGAGAGAATTTTTAAGAGGAAAAGACAGGGAGCGAAACGCTTTCTCAAAAAAGATAATGGAGATAAATGTTGGGAGTAGACTTTATGCGTAACTGGTAGGTGCAGAACGTGGTATTTACAACGTTATAAATCGTATAGTTAACGTCTCTTTCGTATGAAAATATGATGCTCCAAAGCTGAAGGGTGATCTTTAATTTTTTAGAAAAATTTCTACTTATAATTTAAGTAACTTTATCAAGAACAAGCTAGAGGATATCTATATTAACAAAATTAGCAAAAAATGACGGATTTACTATCTTGTTGCTTTTTTTAATTTAGTGTTCAATTTAAATTATAACAAACTTATACGTAAACTCTAAAGTTTAAAATAACTCCAAATTTAACTAATAATATTTTTTGTCTATTTATTAGAAATTTATTAAAAGGATTAAAAATTAAATATTCGCAATAATGCATTTGTTATTGAAAAATAATTTTTTCAATAGGAAGCTTTGTAATAGCAAAACTTGAAGAATCGTTCTACAAAAATGATTAAAGTAAATCGCTCATAAAAACATAATTAAAAATATTATAAGTTTGAATCATGTAATTATGGAAGATGTCAATAGATTTATGTGTCTGTTCAGATGTTTAATATTTGTAAGTCCTGTACGAATGTGTTTTTTTTTAAATTCGAATAAAAAATCCATTTTTTATTTCGCCGATGCAAGTTCGTTTTATAATCAATTTTAGATTTCTGAAAAATTAATTTTTGCTTTTTTTTATCATTAAATAGTGATGATATATTTGAATTGAATAAGTAGCCGTATGGAAAGTCAAAAAAATCTGCATTTTCTTATTAGACATTAGTTTATGTTTATTCATGAAATTTAAGTACTTACTCGAATTAGTTACCAGAAAAAGTTTACTTTTATACTTAAGACGTTATTAAGTATGAAAGATGTAATTTTTTTTGTAACTATATGCTGGAATTGCGTTCTTTTTTATATCTGGGAAACAAACTACATACTTACAAGTCATTTCTTTTTTACTGTTGTGTTGACCCAATATCAATAACAGCAAGTAAATAATTTCAAGAATACGTAAAACTATTCGATTTTCGTAAATCTTAATGATATTGTTGACCATTCAAAACACATGAAAAATGCATAAACGTATTTTATATTGGAGTAAGCTACACTTAATTAGCGAAATTATAGGAAAAAGCATTAATTTTAACTTAGAACTCGTATGGTTCGCACTCATTCCAAATATATTTAATGATCAAGGACTATTTTTTGGAAATTGAGAATCTCCAAGCATTTAAATAAAAATGTTAATTATTATTAGATTTAATAAGTAACAACCATCTTGCATGACTTATTTGATAACTTAATACAGTGCCAACTTAGAACAAAAAGAGTTATTTTTATTTGAATTTTTGAGCAATTAGTTTTTCATGACAAATTGTTAATTTTTTCACAATAATATTTTTCAGAATTCACGAAAACAAAAAATAAAAAAATAATGCCCATAGAATTTCTATAAATATATTCGTAATTTTTTTTTTTAATTTACAAGTCCTTCATTTTCCAAATAAGATATTTTTTAAATTAAAATTTTAGAATGATTAAGAAAATATTCTTCAAGATTTTTAATTACGTTTTATTAGTCACTTACTATCTAAATGTAGGGAAACCCCACAATGTTTGTAGTTCTATTTGTAGAAAGCAATTGACGTTTTACATCGTTTTGCTACTAGTCTCTTCGGTTGCACATTTATGTTGTACACGTCTAGCTATCGATCCGTCTAGTTCATTACCTGCAGCTGTAAACTTTATCATTTTTTTAAATAATTTTTTTTATTAAACTATAATATACCTGAGGAAGGTAAAGTTTTGTGAAATCGCGTAGCAATTTTATTTTATAACAAAGAGGAAACGTTTTGCATATAAACTACCGAACTTTCTTCTAACAAATCTAAATCATGGTAGTTACAAAAATTACAAAAACAAGATGATATTCTCATCTGTAAACCAAATTTTGCGTCTTGAAAGAAAAGCTATAAAACAAGACAAATTTTAAAAAATTTTCATGGTTAAATAGCGGTTGCGGAAGTTGAAGACATCCAATTAGTTTTATATTCTATAACTTTTTATAATCGAAGTTTAGATGTAGAAGAATCATTATTTTATTGTAGCCATTCAATTTTTTCACAACAAATACACCTGCATGATATAAATCTAAAAATTTATTATAAAAAGTGAGACTTACATGTTAAAATTAGCCTTGGAGCAAAGCAAGTGATCCTGTATATCTAATTCAAGAGCATCCTTTAGTTAGCAGTAACAGCATTTTCTTAAGACCAATTTAGATCCTAAAACAACCCTCATTAGAAACAATTAAACTGCTAAAATAAAATAATCAAATTCAGGTAAAATTGTATATCAAAGTGCAAAACTTAAATTATTTATACAAGTTCTAGATATTCTTGTTCAAAACAATATGTCACATTTATTATTTCTATTTTTCGCGAAGAAAATTCAGTTATAAAAATTGTAGTTTCATTCGCATAAAGTATCCTGAAGTCCTAACAGTATTGCAGACTAAAAAACATAAGAATTACCCATCATAATTATTTTTACTTTTACAGCACACACCTAACAATCCCATCAAACCCCCCAACGTCATCCCTACCTCAATCCTCCCTCACTAACCCACCAACAAAAACGTTTAAAAACGCACACCCCCAACCCAAACCTCCGCCGAGCTTTCCCGATCCCTCGGCGCGTTTCTCTCTTACATACACCCGAAAAAAAAATTAATCAACCCGCGATCCAGACGACTTGCTAAGTGGGTCGAATTACCAAACTTCAATGCCGCTATTACGTGGCGCGAAGAAAGTGCAGCCCGGAACGAGCCATCGGGCCAGGAAAGACACATACACGCTCGCTTACATATATCCTTGCGATTCCTTTTCACCGGGGCTGAAGCTATATACTCTCGTTACAAGCACGCGCACGGCTGTTACGAAACACTTTCTCCCTTTATGATCGATTTACATTGCAGCAGCTCTCGGGCCTCTCCCCGGCTTCCTGAATCCGAGGATCTCGGCCGTTGGCCTTCGCGGGCGCCGATAAAGGATCGATGACGCGAGAAAGCTTAGCTGCCGCCCGAGACTGAGACCCATACGGCTGTAATGATAGCGCAGCCAAGTCCATGGCCGTTTACGTAAAACAGGCCCCCACCGTTAGAGGAATGCGCTGGGTGGGTATGTGCCACCTGCGCTAGAGTCGGATTGCCGAGATGCTGATTTTACGAGCGAGTTTAGATTTTTTTTGCTTTTTATGCGCGTTTAGGTTGGGATTGGTTGTGAGTGACTTTTTTTTGGAGCGCGGGAAATGCTGGGTTGGATATATAGCTTTCGTGGCCTATTAGTCGAGCTGAATGTGCAAATTATGTGCGAAAGTCGTTTGGTTTTTTCTTCGTTTAGTTATATCGATATTATGGGGTTAAATAAATTATTATTATTATTATTATTATTATACGTGGAAAGTCGATAGTTTCGTTTTTAGTTTTATATCTGAACTTGATAATTCTGAGTCATACTAATTGTAAATGTCCATGTAATGAATATTACTGTCAATCGTAATCTTAAAAGTTACATTACTAAATCTTTATAAAAAATTATTACTCGATTTTGCTATCTTATGGCTGCAATAAAATTTTAAAATGAAAGGAAACTTCCTAAAGAACTTGAAAAAAATATCAAAAATAAAATTAATTTTCTTTTTTGAAAAAGGAAATATCTGTTGATAAGCTTTATATAAATGAATGATCTAAAATTTAATTTTTAGTTATTTTTAACGTAATTACTGAATATTTGGTTACTCATTAAGGACCTATAAATATAATTGAAAATAATAGAAATTGAAAGCATTAGTGTGCGTTAAAGTAACAGATCCTTGCTATCCACTACATACCATGTTTACACGATGACTCGACTACAATTGATTATGCGAGTCAAGGTCGATAAAATAAACTAAAATGTAAATAATAATTGTCTAGAAATTTCACTCTGTGTCAATAATACATTTATTGCATGAACGGAAAAGTAGGTTTATAGTCATCTTTCATAATAGGCACTGAAAACAAACCCAACCCAAAAAATCAGCGTATTTATCTTCGGTAACGAAGTGTCGCATCACCGAACCATCCAAATCTGCCTCTCATGTATATTCATCAAAGAAATGCGCATACAAGATCGATTTCTATGGAAATAGGACGATGATCTCCAGTCATGAAAATAGTGGAATATTTTCTTCTTGCACCAAATGAGATAACACGATTCGATCAGCGCGCGATCCACTTGATGCGCTTGTGAAACTAATCGACGCGAATCCTGAAAAAGTTTTAGGCTCCCACAGGCTCACGTAAGTATATAGTTATATATGTAATACCGCACGCTGGATCGAGCTATGAGAAGCTGAGAGGCGAGCAACGGTTATGCGCCTGATAATCACCGCCGCTGATTGATGTGTAATGCACGAATTTTCTGTCGATTTCCGGAAGCTCGATCGGCTCTTGGGGAAGTAGCGATAATCGGCGCTTTATTGCGAAAAACGAGCGCGATCTGTGGGTCTATCGATGCGAAATTATAATTGAGCGATACATAAAACGAATTACGGATAAATTGAGTTATATAAAGTTGGATAAAAGATTTTCTCGGCTCGGAACCCGTTTTTATTGATATCCTATATTCCTTTCTCTTAAACCTACGCACTTGGGATCGGCAGTGCTTTTAAATGACATGTCAGTTTTTTATGGCATAATTTAGTTTTTTATGGCATTTTCTTTTTATTTTGGTTAGTTTACTGATTAATATCAAATAGAAATGGAGAGTTGTACTTTTAAAATGTGACGTTGCAAAAATAAGTTACTTTTTGCGTGAAATCGAAATTTTAGTTTGATTATGTGTTACCTACATGAGTAAATAAAAGTTAAAATTAATAAACAGAATAAATATTGTTAAGTGCCTAATACTTTAGTAGTAGTAGAAATTTGATTAATTGAGACTAATTTTTTTAAATTTCGTTAAGTATAATAAAAGTTTATAAAATTCTCGAAAAATCAGTTTAAATATGTATATAGTAAAATGCATTTGTCCGTGCAGTTTTATTAGATCTTTCTTCTTGGAACTACAACAATTATATTAATAATGAGACGACCTAATCAAATCATAATCGTTGTCTATATTCAATTTTCTACATGGTTGAAAATCCGTTTAAATTTAAATACTTATAATGTGTATACTTGAGCGAGTAAAAATCAGTTGCACATATCGTGTATAATGCTATTTTTCCCAATTAAAATTATTACTGCATACATTGAATTTTATACAAGAACTACGCAAATCAACTTTCTTTTTAAATAAAATTTACAGAACACACAAACTTTTCTACTGTGTATTCAGGATAAATAATCTAAATTTTGAAAAGAGATCAAATTCAGCAATTTTAATTGTTTTTTACCTTAACAATCCTCCTATATATTTAATTCACAAAGACTTCTAGGTATAACAAAATTGATAGTAATCATTCCTATAATATTCAATAAAAAATAAAAAAAAAATGCAAAAAGCTTACAAATAAAATAGTGTAAACTTGCTTGCGGAATTTGTTTCATGTAAGTATCATACGAAAGTTCAGGAAAATCATATAAAAATATAATGGAAGTTATAAGGATGTAAGAAAGTATGAATTAAGAATTTTACAGTTTATTACTTTTATATTTTTTATACATGATCATAAGTATTTTTTTTTAATTAGGTTTTAATTAGATTTTTTTAATTTTGGTTATGTAACTTTTATAAAATTTGATGCAATTAGTTATAGAATAAAGAAACAACGACCAATTCTTTAAATTAACTCGTTACTCGAATTGCACTCCGTTTATATTCCATTCTATTTATTAGTAATTTATAGTGTATTTGATAAGCCGTATTTTGTTGATTTATATATAAATCAATGAATACTCATCGTTAAATTTTAAAGTATGAATAACGATCTTTACGTAAAATAAAAAATTGCAAAATATAATATATAATATTAACATTAGCATATTAAATCATTTCAAATTTCCTTAATAAATTCTCCCCTATCAACATATATTAACAATTAAATCGGATCCCAAACAGTCTAAAGACTGTCACCGACCTAATTTTCTATTCCGCTGACGCATCAGCGTGAATGACCTGATGTAATCACAGAGCTGTGAATCCACGTGTGATTGAAAAATTCTTAAGGATCTGAGAGAGGCGCCAACCGAGTGTGATAAATTGGTAATACGATTAGCAAATGTTGGACAAATTTTAATGGCAGCGGTGAGATTTCATGTTGAAATGCTGTCAGATAGGGTAAGTTTGAAATTTCATAAAAATCTTTTAGTTATCCGAATCCGGTGTTTTTCCTTTGAAAAGAAGATGTAGGATTGCATTCAAGTTGGTCAATTTCAATACTTAGACGCAGAGTGACTCGGCAAAATCTACGACTTTTACTCGCTTTTACTTTGTGACATTCGACTGAAATGTAAAATTTATATTCAAGCTTAGATAGCATTTTTTATGAATAGTTTTTGAAATGTGGAATCAGATTATGAAATTACAACTTATGCTTTACTTCACGACATGTCATTTTACTTCATTCAGTAAACAAATATCCACTTACGGAAAGGTTTATCTAAAGCAAAAAGTTACATTTAAATATCTTTAAAGTGAAAATCCATTCGAATTTAAATGATTATTTTAAGTTTAAACACAATCAGCTTAAACAGATTAAAACCTAAAATAATTGTTTTTATTCAAACTGATTCTAATTTTGGGACTTAATTTAAAGTTAATTTCGCTATCCCTAAATAGGCCTTTTTGTAATTGCGGTATTTATATTTTTGTAATGATTTGTGGGTGTGCATATATGAATCGTAATATAAGCATTATTAAGTCATTATACCGTCTTAATTTAAAAATCACCAAGTTCGTAGCATAAAGTATATCGTAATGTTAATAGCAGTAATACAGTAGTATTTCCTCAACTTTGCGAAGCGTATTACGTGCAATTTTATTGCATCATGCCAAATTAATTTTCGCGCTAATTTTCAAATTGCAAAATTTAAAGATGTTACACTAATGCCTAGATAAAATACTATTTTCTAAGACTTTTGCAAAACTACACTTTTTCAACTTTAACTACGCCAATAGACACGATGTTACAAAAAGGTGTGCCTTTAAAAGTAAAATGATATGTACTAATTTATTTTTTCTTTTACTATTATTTTACTCTTAATATTAAAAAGTTTTAAATCTGCCATTTTTAAAGATGATGATAAAGGCTTTCAAGTAATAACGATTACAAAAACCTTCCTTTTTATGTAATTTTTAATTTTGTAAAAATTGAAGTTAACATCTAGTTGTTAACTTTATTAAAGAACAAAATGGTGAGTTTTTTAAATTGAAAATTGAATGAAAAGAATTTGGTTTTCACAATAATTGATCATCTTAAATAAACAATCTCTAGTAAAATATTTATATTTCATAGGTATCCGAAGCATCTCCGAATACCTAAGCAACATTAGCTATTATAATTATTAAACCTGCTGTTTTGTTGACCCCAGGCCTCTCCTCTTCCTCGCCAGCGAGAAACGCGCTCAGCGTGCCATTAGTCTCGAGCAAACAAACATTTTTTCGCTCTCTGATTATGACGATTTAGCCAAAAAAGGCGCTCATTTACCGCTAATACGACCGTACACCAACAAAAAAAAACCTCTCCTCACAACGCTCCAATTTCGTCTGCAAATCGGCAAAAAATTTCACCTATCCGAGCCTCCTCATCCAGACCGCACAAAACGCGTACACATATCCACCGCGCGTATATAGCCTCGTTTCATTCGTAGCGCGCGCAATTAGAAATTTCACCGCACGCGCCGGCAATTGTTTGATATTATACCACTCGGGCGCGCTCAAATAAGTCCGCGTCTGCGCGCATTCTCGAGTTCCGGAGAAAATTCCGGAGTCTTGCGATAATACCATACCGGAAGAGCGGCTTCGTGTCGCGGGCATGAGATTTTGTAACCGCGCGGCCGCGACGCCGAGGACGTAACAACCCTCGCAATTACACGCGTACGCGCATGTACAGGTTCGTTTTTCTAAAGCGCTCGTTTGTATGTAGATTCGATACCGAAAATCTGGTTATGATATGTTATGCGTCTATTCTGCTCTTCTTTGGTCGGCTGGTCTTTTTTTTGGTAGGTCGACTTTGCTTTCTGTTGGTGGTCGTTTTGGTGGTGTTTTAGCGCGTGGTCTTTTGCATGATTTAATGCAGATGTTTGAAAAGCATTTTAATGGCTTCGAGCTGGTTTCACTTCCTGTTTATAATATAGACAGATGAAAATTAATTCAATTCGAGATATATAGCCAAGCTGCTTTAATTACGACCTTTTGCACATTCTGGAGGCGGCATTCGCACATAATGAAACGTTTATCCGTCAGGGAAAATAATAATAGTGTTTTTGAAGGTATTTAATTTTTCTCACGCCCAGGCTCGACTTTTACTTTAAAGATTATTATTACTTACTTTTTTTAACGTGTCTTGTATCATTTACTTTTTTTCTTTTAATCACTGAATTCGATGTTATTCTACTACTGTTAATAATTCTAATACCACTTGACAAACAATTTAATTAGAATTAAAATCGACATACTATTTTTAACGCCGATTAGGTACGTTCACGTTTGTTTAATCTTTTATTTAGTCTGCAAATAATATTTTTTTATGTTATTATATTTTAATTCTAAATATAGTTAAAATAAATAAAATTCTCATTCTAGTACAAATGAAATAGCGAAAGTACAAATTAAAAGATCTTCAAAATTATATACTTTTGACGGCCTCCTTATATTCGCATGGTTTCCGTATATAATTCACCTACGTACAGCGTAGCGGTCAATCCTTTTATTTTTAGAAATGTGAACGGAAACACTACATCTGTGCGGAAGAAATTAGCTGAAGTTGAACTTATATACATAGGTACGCATATAGTTTATAAGTACACCTTGAATTCTTCATCGATCATTTTTCTTAAATTTCAGTCTGCGCGACTTGTAGTATATATCTAAGTACACTTGACATTAACATAAATGTGTAAACAGAGCGAGTTTCTAAAATGCTTGTTGCTGCAAGTGCAAAAGTAAATGCATCTAATCGCCATTCTGTATCACTTCCTTGTAACTTTCCTTCTGCATCCCGATCGGCTTACAATTAGTGTAATAATTATAAGCGACTGGAGGAATAAGTTTGGATTAAGCTGAGATGCGTTTCTCTCGCGTGTTATAAAATGCAGTAACCGCTTTGCTCGGATTTATCCGTGTGTAATAAAAAAAAATTCGCGAAATTAAAATACTTACGTAAAGGCTGAAAAGTAAAACAATGTTGGTTGAAAAGTTGATTTGTTTTAGGAGTTGGAATTTTATTTGGACTCGAAACATTTAGTTGACAATGAAAATTTAAGCATAAAAATGCTCTATTCGAAAGACATAATTGCACTAAAAGATGTAATTATATTAATGTACATTAATAAAAAAGTTAATATTTTATGTATGAATTAAAAGATAATAAGTTAATGATGTAGTATAGTTAAAAAAAAAATAATGCATTACTGAATTTTCTTATTCTAAACTAATAGATGTGGAGTACAAAAAGTAGTAAATTTCTAGTCACCTTAAATCCACTAAAAAGATATTAGTTAATTTCTGAGAGTCTGCTAAAGTTAAAATTTATAATGTACCAAATGTTCCATACTTTGGCGTTTTGGGTAAAATGTTAGAAAAATCAAATTCTAAGTAAAGTACTCTATGAAATAGACTTTGTAAGTTAAAAAAAAGAATTAATCAAATGAATCAAACAGCAAATATATAAGATTAAGCATTAATAATTTTTATCACGTAAGCACCAACGAAAAATAATTCGCCTAAAATAAATCGCATAAACGCCAGTACACAAGCATGCAGCCCACCTCAAACCAGTCCAATAAAAATCGCCAACCAAAAATACATGTTTACAGGAACAAGAATCGGCGCTGCACTTACCTCACCTACTCCCTTCGACGTAACGCACTTTTTATCACCTCGTCCCTTTCACACCGTCCCATTATCTCATCACCTCAAAAAAAACCGCGCAAATCCCAATAACCAGCCCGAAAATTAACGATCCCGTCCCCTCGCAAAGCTCACTCGCTCACTCTCCCTTTCGATATACCCACACGGCGCGCTATACACTCCCGGCTCCCTCCCTCGCATCTTCGCGAGGAAAGTGCAGCTCTGGTGTCGCACGTGGCGCGCGCGCGCGAGAGAGTTACGCGATCGGCTTCCTCATACTCTCATCCGTTTACAGTATTTACGTAAGTGCTGCGTGCGCGCCCCCACCCCGCGCTGGACTGGCCCGCGCGCTGCACATTTCTGCGCGCACCTCCCCGTTGATGTCTGCAGCGCGGCGTCTTTCCTTTATAAACACAAAGCCAGGCCGGAGTGAAGTCAGAATCGTATCGACATCCGCAGCCTGAGCATACAGCTGGACAGCAGAACCGAGTGATAGGAGACGCACTTTATCGCAGCCATGTACTCTCACGCCTTCGCTGTGAGTACCGAGAGCTTTAGAGCTTTTAAGTTTTTTTTTTTTCATTTTGGGTTTTGATTTCGGTGCCGCGAGTTCGGTCTGCGAGAATCGAGGACGATTTTCGGATTTATTTTTTTTTGTTTTTTGTTTTGACTCCGTTTTGGATGATTGTGGTAGTGAAGTGAGTTTTTAATTTTAAGCTTACTATAGTCAGTGCGAGTTGATAAGAATTATTATAAGCATGAGTATATACATTATTTTCATTACTTATAAACAGGACGACACCTAGTGTCTGAACACTAAGTGTCGTCGACGTTGTCGTACAGGTATATTTGTTTCTTCTGTGTATTAGGTAGAAGATACAATTTATTTAAAATTCTTTTTTTAATTTTCCCTTTTTTACAATTATTAGTAATACTTATTTCACGAATTTTGTAGACAATTCAAGCATAAGCTTTTCTCGGCAAAACGAAATACGGGATTTTAAAAACACGTACATGTGTGTGTTCACAGTAGATAAATAGTTTTCTACTACGCTTTCCCTTTTTATGCACTACTTTACATGCAGAACAGATAATGAATCATTTCTGGAAAAGGTTCTATATATATATTCTCTTTCACATAAGCTAAAAAATCAAACATAAATAATCAACAAATTTTTCAATAATTTTTGCTTTTAAAAAGAATCGCACTATAAAAAAAAAACAAATATTTATAACTTATAATGAAAATACACAATTGACTTCATTGACTCGTTGACAGTTGTTTCTTCTTTTCGGTCTTACAATTATTTTCATTTACTTTATATCTATCATACTTTATCGTAATTATTCTAAAAATATATTAAATTAAATTTATTAAATTAGATATATTAAATATATTAAATTAGATTTATCATGCTCGCAAAATACCGAATTAACATAAAATTCATTCGGCGTCTTTGAAGCCGATCTCAAATTAAGTCACCTAAATTAATTGCTCATTAATTCATTGCACGATTTGCAGCTTCTCGTGTGCGGAATCCTCGCAGCAGTAACAGCAGCCCCTACGCCTGGAGGACACCACCAGTGAGTATACATATACATTGCCACGCATGTTTTTCGTACTCTGCACGTGGGAAAACGCGGAAGTCAGACTGTCGGCTTTCTTTTTGTTAAAAGTAAAAGTATTTTGTTTTCCACGCACGGGAGAACGTGGTTTACGCGTTTATTCTTAATTAGTATTTTAGTTTTGGTTTTCTTCGAAGAGAAAATAAATGGATCTTTTCAGTTTGAAGTGCTTTGATTGAAAAATAAAATAAAAAATAAAATCAAAGATTTTGAAATGGTTTATTACATTTGCAAATTTTAATTTTGTATGGAAGAGATAATTGTCATAGAATAAATAATACTTTGTTCTTTATAATTTTTCATGATGCAGTATTTTCAATGGTCATGTGTTATTTAAAATTTGTGTAAAAAAAATGAGTATAATATTTACAAAAGAATCTAAAAGTTCTAGATTTTTCTATCTTATTAAGTAAAGAAATAGAAAAGATGTACTCATTAATTCGAATAACACTTCATTATGCGAGTTTCCTAATTTCTGCGCTTATAAGCCAGAAAGATAAAATAATCAGGAAAAAAATATTTCGCAGACAATTACGTTAATTGGTTAATCGTATTTCTTTTTTACCCGCAATTGTCACCTGTGACAAGAAAACTGGCGTGAACAATTTTAGAAACGAGTGAAACTAGTTTGTGATTTCCTTTTTCTCACCAAAGAAAAAAACGCTTCCATCATTTCAACTCTTCACGGATTAATTTGCGATCCTTTCATGGCATGTTGGTAAACAACTCAATAAATAAATTAGGAAAACAAAACGAATTAGTTTCGAAAGAACCAAATTCAATATAAAATTTATTTCAAAGTTCACCACACAAGTTTAAAGAAAAATATAACCAAAAGATCGAACATTCAGCATCAACATTACAACTTGTCAAAAAACCGATCCCCGACAACCAAACAATCCCCGCCCAAGACCCACAATACCTTTCCACGCAATACCCCAAAAATTATACAACCTCCTGACCCAGCATTCCCTAAAAGCCCATAACCGGTCCCAGCCGCTTACCTAACCCAACCAACCAAACACCTGCATTAAACATTCAAACCCACAACACTGACTCCTCTTACAGCGAGCACCACGTAATCCACGTGCCCTACCACGTGCACACGGTGCACCACCACCACGTGAAGAAGATCCACGTGCCGGTCCACCATGTGGAGAAGGTCCACGTCCCGGTGCCGGTCCACCACGTTGAGAAGGTCCACGTGCCCGTGCCCTACCCCGTCGTCGAGAAGGTCCACGTGCCCGTCCACGTGCCCGTCCATCACGAGAAGCACGAGCATCACGAGTCCCACGGCTGGGGCTGGGACTAAGGAGCGAGCGCGCCGAGAGTACTACCACCCTCCCCGCGCCCTAAGTGTGCGATCATTGTTGGTGAGTGTGGCTTTTGGTTGAGTTATGGTTGTAAGTGGGGAAATTTACTGATTTTTTTTCTGAGATTCTGGTTAGGGATGGGTATGCGCTGTTTGAAAATACATATTTTAAATACTTTTGGTGTGTCGGATGTGTTTAAAAGTATTTTCAACGTCGTGATTAAAATATAGAATTTCAAATAGGTTTGAAACAACGAAAGTATTTTAGATACAGTATTTGAAATTTATCTGACTCGTTTTAAAATTAAAAATAAAATGAATTATTCAATTAAAAAGACGTCATTTCTTTGAATTTATAAAACAATGACAACAACTTAATTTTACAAAGATTTTTACAAAGATCTAAGAATAAAGTTTCATAAAATTTTCGATGTACAGTTAACCTTTTATATTATGTTCTTCTAACTGTATTTCGAGAATTTTACGAAACTTTTATTGGGATAAATTTCACCATATATTTTACAAATCGGTATCTTTTTTTTCAGATATTAGTCATGTAAACGCAGTTGCAACTACGGTTTATATTTGACCACCTGTTAAATTCCAGTTTAGATTTTCAACGGATATTTTATTGCTTGCCAGGAGCTCTGCAGTAAGATATTAAATGAGAAATCAAAGTTACAGTACAAGACGATCGATTTCGTCCACTATAGAAATATAAGACTTTAGGATATCTAAACGATCAAGTCATGAACACGCGCACACATGAACACAATACTTAAAGTACATACACTAAATAACGCACATGAAAACTACTTGATCTTGTACATATATGTTTATGTATACTTTTCTATACAAAACCTTTTCTTATACATTGTACCTACATGTATTTTAAAAATACATTATCTTTTTTTTTAAAAATATCTGTTTCATTCATATTTCTGATTCCACTCCTTATTCCTCTAAATATCTATATAAATTTTTCATTAGTGAACAAATTTGTTTAGAATGAAAGAAGAAAATCTATTAATATTATATAAAAGATATTTTTTTCTTAAAATGTCTAAAAAAAAAAATCAATATAAACAAAATTTGTTAATCCATTCTTTAGAAGCTAGTATTTTAAAAAATTCAATTTACTCTCTAAAACTTAAGGAGTAAATCAATTTATGTGTAACGTTTTATAAACGTCATATTTTGAATTAATAGTCAATTCATAGTAAATTTAATGAAATTTTTAAAAATTTTTAATTTTGGAGGATAACTTAAATGACATATATAAATAAACTTAATAAGTGTTTTAAATAAATAATAGTTTTAAAGGTCATCAAAAAATCACTTGTTAACGGCATTTTAATATTATCCACATGAATTGCATAAGGAGCATTATCATCATAACCGTTTTTTATACCGTATAAAAATAGCTGCATTGTTATTTTGCCTTGATTAAAATTTTCAGTTTCAATATCTTGACCCTACTTTTATAAGTAATTTTTTATAATTATATTTTAATTTTTTATAATATTAAACATTTTAAAATATATATTAAAATGAAACATTTTAAAACATTTTCATGCATATACAATATTCATGAATTTTCGATGAAACGAGTGCGAGGAAAGAGCAAAAATATTAGTATGAGATAATAATATATCAAATGTATTTTGTAACTTTCATAGTTAATTAATTTAATTATTTAAAAAATTTCAATTGGAAAATAAGTAAATAAATTATTTTATAGTGCGACATAAAGTTAATAATATGTATATCATATTATATACATCCAAATTATCTATTATAAATATTATTATTATAATACACTAGATTAAATAAATAAATTCAACAAAAAACAAATGTTCTCATGAAAAAATTATATAAACTTAATTTCTCGAATTAAAAAAAAAATACTTTTAAAATGAAAATTTAATAATTTATAAGATGTTTTGTATAATTGTTAATATATCGATCCTAATTTTACCTGTAAATAGATTTATTCCGTGAATCTATGTTAAAAATAGTAAATAACGATAAACGTTGCAGCAAGCCGCAATTCAAACGCCGGCAGGCGCGCTTTGCACATGCGCGCGGGCCGGCTCGGGCGCCGAACAAAGCGTGCTATAATTCTTATTTTTTACGAAATTTTTACAGAATAGCTTTGAAACCTATACGTTTAAAAAAATAGATAGTTAATATCTTAGAGAGCATGCACTAAAATTTTGAGGTCAAAATATTCATTAGTTAACGAATAAACAATTAAAACATAATTTCTTCGATAATCTCAGCTTCTACTGGACCAAATAAGACATTTTTTTAAATTTGTTCTTTTCTAGTACAAATAAAATACTGTTCGTTTGATTTTGATTGCTTGCGAAATCTTCATCTATTTATATGCAAAATTCCTTTTTTTTCTATTTTTTTTTTTTTTTTAAATGTTTAGGCCGACGCTTTATTTTCGCGGGCAAA
This sequence comes from Eupelmus azureus, assembly GCA_030522685.1. NCBI lineage: Eukaryota > Metazoa > Arthropoda > Insecta > Hymenoptera > Eupelmidae > Eupelmus > Eupelmus azureus. Next base: position 380 of record JAPYZA010002193.1, on the reverse strand, counting down.
AATTCGTAATCACAACACATACATACACACATACATGCTCACTCAATATACTTACCACTTGTAATAGGCCACGCCTACTTTTTATAATACACTCTTTCTCTCAGTATACATACAGCCACATACACACGTACTCACCGCTGTGTGAATCATCGTACAGCGGTCGCGCTATACTTTTCGCGCGGATTCGCGATCGGCGACGCTCAGTTTTTTGCTATAAATAGCCGCGCCGCAGCTCTTTAAACTTAGAATAATATACACACACGGTCACTCTGCTATAACTTTGTACATTTTCCAAAGAATATATCTGGATTACTATCGAAATTACTGCTCAGTTTTTCCTGGACCTTCTTTCCGCCGTACTTTAAAATTTACTTAGTTCA